>JANPWX010000135.1:5893427-5910462 GCA_024734555.1 Trochalopteron elliotii
CGGCAACTGATCCCCCCGCATAAGGGGGTTTTGTCACTCTACCTGCAAGCGTTCTCCGTGCACGACTTCAAGTATTTGCAAGCTTAAAGTCCGATCGCAAATGTTCACTTTAAATCAAACCCACAAAGATACGAGGCTGTTGGCAAACCCGTATTGATGCACACTAGTGCTGTCACAGGGATTTGCAGCTCCTGGCAGGGGATCTTTCCAAAATAACACAGAGAAAAGACAGAATCACAGAGCGATTTGGGTTGGAAGGGACTTTAAAGATGATTTCGTTTCAACCCCCTGACATGGACGGGGATATATTTCCCTGGATCAGGCTGCTTTGAGCCCCATCAAAGCTGGCCTTGAACATTTTCAGGGATGAGGCATCCACAACTTCTCTAGGCATCCTGTTCCAGTGCCTCATCACCTTCACAGTAAAGAATTCCTTCCTAATATCTAACCTAAACCTACTCTCTTTCGGTTTTAATCCATTCCCCCTTGTAAATATTTCCTCTACGTCTTTCTTGTAGGTTCCCTTTAGGTACTGGAAGGCTGCAATTAGGTCATCCTGAAGCTTTCTCTTTTCCAGGCTGAACAAATCAAATTCTCTCAGCCTTCCCTCATAGAAGAGTTGCACCATCTCTCCAATTGTCTTGGTGGCCTCCTCTGGACTTGCTCCAACAGGTCCATGCCCCTCCCATGCTGGGAGCCCAGAGCTGGATGCAGCACTGCAGGTGGGGTCTCACCAGAGCAGAGCAGAGGGGCAAAACTCCTTCCCTCACCCTGATGCCCATGCTGCTTTGGATGCAGCCCAGGACACATTTGGCTTTCTGGGCTGCAAATGCACATTCCTGGCTCATATCCAGCCTCTCATCCACCAGCACCCCCATGTCCTTCTCTCCCAGAGCTGTTCTCTATCAGTTCATCCCCCAGCCTGTGCTGATACTGGGGTTGCCCCAGCCGAGGTGTAGCACCTTGCAGCTGGTCTTGTTAAACCTTATGAGATTCTCATGGGCCCACTTCTCCAGCCTGTCTAGGTTCCTCTGGATGGCATCCTGTCCTTTGAGTGTGTGTCAAGCACACCACTCAGCTTGGTGTCATCTGCAAATCTGCTGAAGGTGCACTTGATCCAATGTCCTTAATGAAGACAGTAAATAGCACTTGGTCCCAGTACAGGCCTCAGAGGGAGGTCTTGTCACTGATGTCCACCACTTGTCACTGATGTCCATCGGGACTCTGAGCCATTGACCAGATGGGACCATCCAACTACTTACTAATCTATCCCACAGTTCACACATCAAATCTATCTCTGTCCAATTTAGAGAGAATGGTGTTGTGAGGGACCTTGTCAAAGGCTTTACAGAAGTCCAGACAAACAACACCCATAACCCTTCCCTTGCCCACTCTTCCAGTCGCTCCATCACAGGAGGCCACTGGGTTGATCAGGCAAGACTTGCCCTTGGGTGAGGCAGTGCTGGCTGTCCCGAATCACCTCCCTGTCTTCCACATGCCCTAGTGCAGCTTCTAGGAGGATCTGTTCCATGTTCTTCCCAGGCACAGAGGTGGCTGACAGGTCTGTAGTTCTCAGGGTCTTCTGTTCTACCCTTTTTTAAAGATGTCACTTCAGACTTCGTGGGCTGCCAGGACTTTTCAAATATCCTAGAGAGGGATTTGGCAACTACATCAGGCAATTCCTTCAGGACTGTGGGATGCATCTCATCAGGCCCCACAGACTGATGTACGTTCAGGTTCTTCATGTGGTCATGAGCCTGACCTGAAAAGCACCCAGTAAGACACAGCATCTAAAAGGAATCACCATCCCAGTGTGCCAGCAATCCCCTTCCCCTCTGTCTTTGATCTTGAACACACTGATGAGGAAGAACTTAGGTTTTTTTCTCTGCTATCCTAAACAGTTTCAGTGAATAAGGATGGGAAAGCTAAGCATCTGCATGTGAAGCACCAACCTCAAGCAAGATTAAGTAAAATGATACAATATTTTAGAAAAGTGGAGAAATGTATGATAGCAGGATTGGGGCAACCAGTTAGAAAAGCAAGCACCCTAAGAATATCATGTAAGAAACACCAATGATAAGATTTTGTTATTGACGAATTATTAAGCAAGCACAGTGTACTCTTGAATGGTTGCAAACCCATGAAAACCAGGGAAGAGGGGGTGCCTGAGCATTGCAGCTGGGGAGATGACGGTTCACAGGCCCAGTTCCCCACTCTTTGTGCATCTGCCACCCTGCAACAGAAGGGATGCAGTCTAATCAAAGGTTTTTTGAGTGTATTCAGAAATGCTCTTGTATAATATTGGTGTATTGCTAGGAAATGAGTGCTGCTCGATGACCTAACCAGTCAAAAAAGTTAGCAAATTGGACAGTTATTTAAAGATAACAAAATTTGAGGTTGCAAATCACATCCTCCTTCCAAAAACAGTCTCACTGCACATTCCAAGTAGATCTTTTAAACAAGCAATGTAAATTGTCTGGCAGTTGCCTAGAATTAAATAGCTTATTTTGGTGTTGGTTTATGTGGACACAATTTATTTTTTCAAGGAGAACTTATAGTTCACCATTGGAGTATGTTGATACAACCAACATAAAGATAAAGCTTACCCTGAATTCGGTACTTCTTATTGCCAGGCAGTGACACAATCTTTATTTTTGCATGTTTGTTTAAGAAGGTCTATGTTTTCAAAATAATTCCTTGGACTCCTAATATTTATGCAGATTTGTACTCAGTACTCTTCACCTGTGTCAATAACAGTTCTCCACTTCTGATGTAATTACCATTGCCTCAACACTACTCTAAGTGTTTCCAGTTTTATTAACTCCTAAAAGAGCCAAATGTCCCTTCTGGGCTACCAAACCTGCTCACTTCATGCCTCAGTTCCATTTGCCCCATGGCTAATGTGCCAGGAAGATGAATGTCCTTTTGTCCCCCTAGTTTTGTTCACAGAGGCAGCAAATACGCAAACGGTATTTTCCTTAGAAATGTCAATTTAATTATTTTGCTGTCTTTTCAAAGCACATATGCAGGCAAGCACACACAAATTCTTATTTATGTGTCAGTTTGTTTGAACAGTAACCCAGCTTCCCTGGAAGAAGCATTTTGGGGATGCTGATCTCTATCAGACCTGTTCTTCAGTCAGCCTGACACACAGCAATGACTAACACAGTGTGAGAAGGGTGAGAGAAAAGCACAGACATGCCTGAACCTCCCAGAGAAGCTGGTCCTGGAAGGAGGATCATGCTTTCCAAACTTTAAAAACACAGTACAGCTGAGGTAACTTTTCAGCCTCCCTCTGAAAAGTTAGCTTTCAGGAATGTCACAGGTCAGATATTAAATGAGGATTAAAGAGCTGGGATTCATGCCTTTGGAGTACACAGTGTGCCTCATGTAACGTCCAAGGGGCTGCAGCTCCCCTAGCTTTGAGCTATGTTTTATCAATCTAAAATAGATTTGATGTTGTTCCCAAATCTTTTGGAAGGGCAAGGAAGTAAAATGTTATCTCTCATTGTTTCCCCCTGTATCACACCAGCATTACCATTAAGTGCATCACACAGAGGAGAAATCGAAAAGCTCAAATTCCAAGAAGGTAGATAAGAAAATTTCTTCATATACTACTTGATTCAAATCCTGTCTCAGAAGGACTGAAAAAAGCTGAGGAGTATGTTGATGAGTCACTTCAATTAAAGATTAATTTATGGTAACTTGGGAAAAAGAAATAAAGCCTCAGCTTGAGTCTGAGGTAGGCAAGATCCCACTGGTTTGTAACTTGAGATGCTGCCCTACTTCTTGGAATGTGCTTGAAGCCAAGCACCAGGCAGTCATGAGATGGTGGGTCTAATGTAAATGAAAATGTTTGCAACAAATTTGGTCACATAAACACAGGAGTTGAGACTAGTGAAACGTTCTGCTGAGTAGCTGTTGGACTCACTCACGACTTAACCACTGACTGTTGTCAATTACCCTTCTCACAGCTAAGATTACAGGCCCAAAGATTGAGTCCCTGGATGCCCTCAAGTATGTATGCATTGTGCTTTGAGCCAGAGGTTTTCTAAAAAGACAGCAAACTGACAGAAAAATACAGAGGATTTGCAATGCTTTCTAAATACTCTGTCAATTATAGATCAAGGAAAACAGAGGTAATCCTTTTTTTCGTAGAAAGAGTACGTCAAATGCTGCAGCTTGCAGATACCTTGAAATAATGGCAGGCAATTTTAGAGATAATTAAGATACTAGAAGTAAAAAAAGTGACAACAATGGAAATCACAGATTGAACTTATATGAAATTCAGTTTTAAAAAAATCTATCTGCTTTTAACAGGTAGGTAATATTCATAAAATCAAGATATACTGCTGGGTTTGCCTGTATAATCTGCTGGAGGATTGTGACAAGGGACTCTGAATTTTTATCTCTGTTTTTATCTTCTGCAGTTTTCCACAGCTGTTTACCTCAGTGTGTACTCTCTTTCAAAATCCTAAGGAGCTTCTTAGAGAATAGTTTTGGCTTACAACTAATGTGAAAAAAACATTGTGCTCTCACTGCGGAACTGTATTTCAAGAGAGGAAAAAAAAATGCTAATTATAATTTAAAAGCTTCACTTCTAAAGATCTGTAAAGGTTGTGGAGTTCTTCAGATATTTTGAAACAACAATAGAAACATTGATTTTAAGTATGAAATATGTCTAAACTATAACTACAGAACATTCTCAGTAAGTACTTGTTTTAGTAAACAGGATTTTGAAGAAATATTATTTCTATTTTATACAGCTATGTGATTATTCCAGAGCATCTGGAACCTGAAATACCTCTTTGCACCCAAAATATTGTAATATAAATTCAGTCACAAATTATTTAATTGCATGTAATTTATGTCAGTGGTGTGAGTCACAAGGGACTGACATGACCCAAAATGCCTTTGGTGACCAATGTGATCCAGGTGACTTGGGCTTCTTTCTTCCTTGGTGAGTCACGAAAATACTGTGACATGGAGCTCTTCACTCTTCACAGAGAGTCCTGCTGGACAATTCAGCCACTCCACAGGCTATTTAACACTCAGCTTTTATCCTGATTTATTACTGGTAGTGGTTTAGCAGTGAACATAAAGAACAGAGCATCAGAGAAATGGATATACTTTAAATTTCTGATACAAGATACACTTCACTTGCTCCAATCCATCTTCAGTTTATCTCTACTCCACCTACTACGGATGTTCTAAGGAAAGTCAGACAAAGGGCAGCTCTGTGAACCAGTGCTCTCCTGCAGACCCTGCCCTGCCAGGAGGGTCTCACTTGCCATAGGTACTCAGCAACTCCTTTGCTGGACATCGCAGCATAATGAGATACACCAACAGAGCTGTCTTAATTAGTGCTTATGAATAGCCCGTCATTCCAACTGTGCCACGCTAAATTAGTATCCAAGTGATTTAGCAAGCCTGGCTCTCTTTGGCGGAAACCAGTTAGACAGCCCTTACAAAAGGCCACTGCCACCAGAGATGAGGCGGCGGCTCCCAACAGGCAAACACGAGGATAAATTACACTTGACTGTTGTCTTCCACCAGCACTGCTATTGTTTGTAAGGCAAACGGCTGTCCAAAGCATCGGCCCGGATCGAACACTTCCGAGGCATCAGTCACGCCTTCTTTTGTGCTTGCACTGCAACTGTTGTAGTTTGCACTCTGCTAGAAACAAACAAATAACTGTAGCACGCCAACTCTGGGCAAAACTATTTCCTAATTACCCTAGAGCACTGGTGTTGGCCTCAGTGTAGACGTGCCAGTGTAAAACTGCAGAAAAACTACCCATTGCATCTGGCTTTTCCTACCATTTCTCACAACTATATATATTTAAAAGTTACCGATTTCCATTCAATGTTCATGCATTTATCAGGCGAGATATATATTTATGTGTATTTCCAACAAAATGCCTTCACCCTCATCTCACAAAAAAGAAAAGGGTTTTCAGAACTAAATACCCTTGAAAGTAGAGACCACAGAGGTTAAAACTCACCATTTCAAATTAAGTATGAAAATAAGTTACCAGATTTTCAGAAAACTTAATGTATAGAGGGGCTAAAATTTTAAAAATCTGGTTATAAGGAACATACTTAATGTAATATACGTAGCTGACAACAAAATGAGAAATGTGTTGGATAACAAATTATTAAAACTCACCTAAACTAAAGCATATTCTAAATATATTGCAGGTACCCACAAAGTCAGAGAATGGTTTTGAAACAATGGACTGCTTATACTAAACTGCAGAAAGACTTGGATATTCCTAATGGATACAACAGACTCCTATTCCTATACATGTAGTTAAACAACAGGCTTTTGGTCTGTGGATTGCTACAGTGCAGAAGTGGCAAGGAAGCCTGCCGTCCACTGGCCTAAATTCCCATTGAATGGGGGTTTGCATCTGCAGTGGAAAGGATCTAGGAGACTGCACACCAAAAAAAAAAAAAAAAAGGCTTAACTGCAGCCTTCTGCCATACAAAATGCAAAACAGTGAGTCTCATTGAACCTTCACATGCAGCATGAACAATCTCAGAATTGTGTTGCTCAAACTGTGCAGAAAGAGGTGGTTCCTGCAACAAGGGTCATGCTGGTTTCCTTAAATGCATTAAAAACAATTAAACAATGACTGATAGTTTGCCTATTATAAAGGATCTTCAGTCAGTCAAAAGGGAGGGCAGAAGCATTGTATACTTATCTGAAGACTAAAACACTTTTCAAGAAGCATGATAGATACTAAGGTCTTAAAAGCAAATGGTCACAATTAGAAAACTAACTTATGCTTAAGTTTTACCATGCCTGATCTGTACTCTGTCTGCTAGAAGTGCTATGGCTCTATAATTAAAAAATATAATTAAAAAATAATAATGTTTTGTTCCAACATTCTTTTAAACAAAGCTGCCTTAATAAAGTCGGTTTGCAAATTAGGTGTGGACTATGACTCCTGCTCAGAAAGACAGAACCCTTTTATCCAAGCTCCAGTCTAACCCCCACCCCCACATCCACCCATCCCCTTCCTATAGCATTTTCCATATAAAATGCCTTCTGAAAGCTGCATGTGTTGGGAGGAGAAGAGAAAATGGTTCATCTGCAAACAACTTGGCACAAAACAAACTATGCAAACTTTCCTGAAAAGTAAAGCTATCTGTTCCACCAGGGATACAGCCTGCTTGCATTTTGAAGCACACCACAAGGCTCACTTTGCATGTCTTGGGTAAAAGGATTATTTGCAGAAGTGATTGGAAAAGAGGCAAGTAAGGTCAGTCATTTCTCTGCATACCAGCGCTGTAGCTGCCAGAGGCCACTGCTTAAGCAAACTGGAAACAGAACACCTTGTTATTTTTCCCCTCCTTCATTAACATTCACGTGTGAATCCCCAGGGAACAGCCTGAAGTTCCTAGGTTTCACAAAATAGTGCTCACTGGTTCTTATTAGTGTGTGTGTGTGTAAGCATTAAAGCAGGTGCTTACCAGGAGTCCAGTGCAAGAAGATTGCAGCAATCTTCTCTCCTAGTAATTAGTAAGCATTTTGTGACTCTTGTGTGAATTTTTATTAACATTCTGTCTCTCAAGAGAGAAAGAATCATGTATTCAGACATCAACTCCTAACACTTCACTTTTACTAGAAATGTCAGCATTCTTTTGGAAGCAGATTCACACAGATTTATTGGACATCTACTGCACCTGTGAGTTTTTAACAGAAGAGTTCATCTGTGCAGCAACTTCAGAGTGGTATTCCAATACCTTTTCCAGCTATCTGATCTGTGTACTAAAGAACAGTTTTAGGCCCAGGCTCACAAAATTGGGAGCTTTTACATTATACAACGATCCTTAGGTGTTTGCATACAGCTGGTAAGATCATTCTGACTGCTGGGCACATGCTGAACCCATTCCTGGTTTGCTGGGATGTTGCAGCACAGGTCACAGGCTTTGTTGCCTGCCTTCTCCACTAATTGTTCCAGCCAAGTTTTATCTGTATGTCCTTATGGTTCAGACCAAACATCCCATGCAATCTAAGTGGACTAAAAAAGCACGCCATAAACATGAAGCCAAGAATTTAAGTCTTACCAAATGAAAGAGTTATTATTACTAGTCTGGCTACAATCATGCTAAGATTCGTTGTCCAAATCAGCTAACGATTGAGGATAATTTAATAGTAATATAATTAGAACTACCATGCACAAAGTTAATATTACCTATACCTTTCTCTGGTCTCATGCTCCCCTTTCCACTGTGTTTAAAAGTCAATAAAATCAGGCTTTAGGAGAAGCAAGGGCTGGCTGCAGTAAGTTGTCAGCATCCTAAGTTCTTTGCCTTGATTAGGGTGCTAATATTTATGATTTCTTCTTCCTCTTTGCCAGGAAAATGATATTGTGAGTTTTCCCCTCCTCACTCAAGGTCTGCTTGGGGTCATTTTTCATGTTCACTACCAGTCTGTCAACTTTGCTCCTTTCTTGTTGGCTTACAGTTCAGTGTTACATCTCACTTTACTGCAGGTTATAGGTCCTACCTATATTGCAGGTAAACCACAAAATCTATTGACTCAACTTCTAAGGCTTTATTTCATTAGTGATCTGTGGTTGACAGTCTGTGGTTTGTGTCATGGTCCTGAGGCCTCTGTTACCATCCTGTGCTTGAATTTTCTTATCTTATACTTGCATTTGGGAGGCCCAAAACACCCTGGTGTTTTTTTTAATCTACAGCCTTCAAGCTGTGGTTTCCAGATAGCTTAACTAATGTTTTATGAACACAGCCTAACCACCTGTGGCCAACATCTACATGTTTTGGCAAGAACACTGGTACTTTATTAAAATTACTTTATAACTGGGCAGAACACCTCGCAATTCTTAGTTTATCCAAGCATGACCAAAAAAAGCATCATGAAAGGCTGGCAGGAGAAAGCCCTGTTAAAGGATGCTAAATTGAATTTTTTTTTTGCAGATTCCACAAACGACAAATAGAAGTGCAGGCCATGCACAAATCTGCCTAGATACAGAGTGGACTAGGAAGGAATGTGTTTTTCTCTATCTATAATGATACATTTATCTATCCATTTCTATATCTATATAACCACAAATGACAGTCAGTAGCTTTCAAGCAGAAGTCACTATGAGGGAGTGTTCCTGGATGTCATTCATAGCAAAACTAGCATAATGGAATAGAAACATAGAAATTCCTAGCCCACCATTGGAAAACATTATTTTTGTGTGTTTGGCATGAGTTTCAACTGTCCCATAGGAGAATTCTTTTCTCATTCCTGTCAGAGAGACTCTACTAGGTCCACTTGCTTAACTAATCCTTGCTTCATTGCCAGTGCTACATTACTCTTTCAATATTACTCTTGAGATGTGCAGGGAAAGAAGAAGGTCTAGAACTGTGAGTTTCTATTCCTTTCATTTCAGTTACCTAGAAAGATGTTGGTGAGCAGACATATGGGAAGTATGTTAAGCTAAAGAGCTGTGAATTTTGGATACTTTTGAAAAAAACTACTGTTAAGTGGGAACAGCTGCTTTGCATGGAACTAACAGATCAGCTACTTTAACAAGAGAAAGTCATCTTCCCATTTAATAGAGGTGGCAAGCAGAACCAAGAATCTTCGCCTTCAACTTTTTAGATTGTATTTCTCATCACTTTATTTCTGCAGTTTCTGTAACCCATTAGTAAGCACTGGAGCCTTTTTAGGTTCCTCTGGAAAGTTGGCAGCTCAGAGGGGACATACCAAGGACAGATGCTGGCACTGAAGATGCCTATTTTACTTGATACGCTGGGCATCGTTTAAAGAGAACTGTTTTATCAGTCACTACATTATAGAGACAAAATTCAGGAAAGGAATCTGCTTTTGCAAGGAAAAATCTCTTGTAAACCGATCACTGATTTGAGAATATAGCCAAAGCTCAGAAGGAGGAATTTCCTGCAGCTGTGAAGAAAACCCAAAAACCAACTGGCTACCAGGCAAAGAATCTAGCCTTGATTCTTACTTAGTCAGTAGCAAAACTCCTGCCAACTTTGATGACAGTAAGGCTGTAACCATTGGGGGTTAAGAAGCAGTATATATATATATATATAAATATATATGTGTATATACATATATTTAATACAAGAGAAACATTCAATCTGGAATAATTATCATCCCCCTAATAAGGGGTTCAAATTACAGCGATCCTGACTCAAACTCTCATCTGTAAAAAAAAGATAAAGAAAGAATTAAGGATTTCATTGCATTTGGCTGTTCCTTGTGAAACCAAAGTCCTGGCCACTCAGCTTGGGCACAAATGATCCCACAAAGGATGGTATGTTTTGTAAGAAGTTGGGAGACTATCCAAGGGTTGTCAGCCAAAATCTCCCTTCCCTACTGTTGTATAACATGCCATTAGTGTCTGAGTGCTCCTACTGCTCACACAGTTCCCGAATGGGATCAGTCCTTACTCAGGTAAAGTCCCTTCAAGTTAAATAAAACTTTGCCTCTGTAATGATGTACTTGGGGCTCTCCATTAGCAGAAGAGACAAAATGTTGCTCTCTAAAAGTACGTGAAAGAAAGTTGTAGCAAGGTGGGGATTGGTCTCTTCTCCCAGGCAACAAGTGATAGAATGAGAGAACACAGCAGCAAGCTGTGCCAGGGGAGTTTCCACTTGGACATCAGGAAGAATTTCCTCACTGGAAGGGAGGTCAGGCATTGGAATGGGCTGCCCAGGGAGGTGGTGGAGTCACCATCCCAGGAGGTGTACAAGAAACAACTGAACATGGCACTTAGTCCTCTGGTCTAGCTGACAAGGCCATGATCAGTCTGAGGCTGGACTCAATAATCTTGGAGGTCTTTCCAACCTTAATGCTTCCATGATTCAATGTCAGCATATACACAGAGGTACAATGCTCTATCATGAGGGTACCACACAAATATACACTCATCAAATATAACAGTTCTTTTCCTCCTGAAAAAAAAAAGCAAATGTCACAAAGCAAAATGTCTGGGACTACATACAATTGTTTGTATTTATTTACAGACCAGGGGAAAAGGCAAAAAACAATGAAAAATCCAAGTTATTCAATAATTCCATGTCTTGAATTAAAATAATGAAGAAAGATTAAAGTAAGGTTCTTTTCACTGAGTGGTGGCTTGAAAAGTTGGTATGCATTACACTTCTGATGGAACAGGTGACTTTACAAACTCCAAGTAATAAATAAGACAGTATCTCCATGGAAGGATGGAGGGAGTTCATTGATGCAATCACCTACCAAAGCTTTGGAGGACAGAATTTACAAAAAGAAAGACAAACATTCCTCTTTTAAGTTTCAGCTTATCAGACTTTGGGATAGATCCAATAAAAATACTTGAGTGCTTAAAATGGGATGTAGCTGTTCAAGGGACTTGAACTAAAACTGCAGTTCAAATCACTTTGCTCAACTAATTTCCAGAGATGTTTCCTTGCTTAGCTATAAAACTTTCCTGCAAGTGCACATTTTTAAATAAACTACATAGTAACCTAGTCTTCATAGAAATAAACAATTCAATGCTTAGTTCACACCTGTGCTTGGTTTGAATCCAGCTTTGATGGAAGTTTGATGTTCTTCTGCCCAATTTTCCTAAAAGGCTCATCCCTGTGGACATGTACAGATACCATCACATACCAACAGGATCAGGACTGTACAAAATGCAGCTGTGGCCATCATGATCTCTCAGACATTTACTGCCTGCAAGAGGCTTCAAGATCACAACTGCCTGTCTCAAACACTGTCAAGGCCTCAGAAGGAACTTGCTACAAGATAAACCACCACATCAGGAACTCAAGATAAGCACAGAAGAGAAGAATATGTAACAGAAAGGTGCTAATTCCAAGTCTAATGGATGTAAGGCTGGTTAGTACATTCTGGTGAGGCATCTCTCAGTAACTGTATCATAGCACTCACTCATTCCTTTTATGCAATGACATATGGCAGCAAACACCACAGTAAAGGTTAAGATGTGTAGGAACGCTTCACTGCTGAGCAGTTATTGTTGTAAATATGAGATTAATCTGAGAAGCAGCAACTAGGAGCACAACATTGTCACCTGGTGCAATGGGGCCAAACAGGGAAGAACAGGGCTCTGCTTAGAGTATTGATTTTGTATCTCTCAGAAAGAAGTGCAGTTTCCATTGTTGGAGGGGCACTCCTCTTAGTGTACTCACAGCCAAATTCAAACACACTTGTCTTCCTGGCCCCATGAACCTCAAATGTTTTTCTCTACTGCTTCCAAAGAGTGCAATATAAAAGGCGGATGGCCCCCACTGATGTAGCTGTTAGTCTGACACTTAGGGGGTGTTTTATCCCAGTGACACAGAACCTCCCAGCACTGAATACCCAGGAGGGAACCTGGAGGGAGGGAACAAAGAGGGAACCAAATTTTCTAATAGCTAAACTAGTATCAAAAGAAACTGCCAGCATTTCCACTTCAGACAAAACTTGTCTCTGCAAGAAAGGATGTCAGCACCTCTCCTAATAGATGAGATTCCCAAGTGGTTAAAGGGCTACTGCTGTTCTGAGGCTGCCTTCCCTGTGGTCAGAAGTAGTCCAGAGCTTAGAGTCACTCTGTTCTGAATGTCTCCATCTAGCTTCAGGCAGCCATGGGCTGCCCATGCTGGATTCAGACTGTGCTCTGCTCAGCCTGCTCAGATCTGCTTCTTCTGGATCCCATTAGGAGGTGCTTAACTTCCCACGAAGCCTAACACGGGTTCTGGATTCCTCTCTCATGCGTAATATCTGACACATAATCAGAAACAGATCCTGGCCCAAAGCTCTAGCCAGCCAAAAATGGAGAAAAACAGACTGGCTGACATTCTGCCAGGGCTACACTCTCAGGAATACTGATGCCCATGGGATGATATAGATGTAAATTAATTTGGTGCCAGTATTATCGCTTCTAGCTGAAACATTATAAAGTTGTAGTGGATACCATGAAAAATAATGGCTTTTCGGATACTTCACATTGCAACAGCAATTAATGTTGCTGCTTGGATGTTTGGATGAAGCTGGAATTACAGTGCCATGATTCCAGTTGTAGGACAGCATTTCCCAAAAAATTAACTTCTGGAAATGGCTGAATCACTACATCCATGTGAAGGTAAAAAGCCCCACCCCACAGCTTCAAATAAATACCTTTCTAAGTAGCAGGGACTAGATCCTCAGTTAATATAAACTCTTTGAATAGAATGGATTTAAGCAATTTACAGATACTGAGCACCTTCACTTCAGAATAAATAGAAATGAAAGTAACAATTTTTTTCTCCTCCCTCCTTTTCACAATTCATTTTGTCTTGATCTTTTCTAAGGGCTGATATGAAAGCAATTGTTTTCTTGGGTAAGTGTGCAACACAGGAACCCAAGCTGTCTTCTCAGCAAAGGAGGAAATAAAGAAACTTTGGAGCTACCTGCAGCTTTAAATAATCTCCTCTCACTAAAAAAGCCTTACCTTGGTTCTTTTAAGATGGGTAATAAAGTGATAAAGTTCATGTCCAAGACAGATGACAAAAGGCATTGAAAATTATTTGTATCAAACTGAAGAACACATTTAAACCACTGTGTCTGGGTGGATTTATGTATCTATTGAATTTTACCTCCAGTATGCCCCATTAAGTTATTGCAGTAAAGATGACATCCAAATGTCCTGATCTGATCAGAAATTATAGCCTGGCTGTGCAAGCCACTGGGATGCAAAGAACACAGCCAAGATCCCACTGACTTAACAGTAAGAAGGGGACTATATCTACTAAGATCTGTCCTCCTGCCTCCATTGGAACCCCGCATTTCTGTTGAGACCATGGACTTAGTTCCTGAATTTGTGCCAATTATTCAGTCAAGGCTGAAGTCATTGAATCTGAGGTCATCTAAGCCAGTCCCTTACCTTCTCCAAACTGGCAGAAGTCTTCTTACTTCAGCCAAGTTAGGCCAGTCAAGAGTGTATGAAAGTGAGACTGGCAGGGTTTCTGGAGAACTCCTGTCTCTTTTCCTATTGCACACATCTCTCCCACAGAATAGCACTCACGAACTGGAAACACTCCATCTTGGAATCATACTCAGTTTTCTGTCACTGTCCTATCACGCTGGAAAGCTGTTTCAGAGTCTGACTACTCTGTTGGTTTGAAAAAGTGAAGCAAAAAGGCATTTGAAAATAACAACACCGGCCTGAAAGGGGGGCCAAAAAACTCTATTATATCACTTCAGTTTGCTTCCAACATAAAGTCTCTGTTTAGTAGGCATCAGTCCAGCTTGTCCTTAAGTATTGGTAATAGTAACTATTGCCATTTCTCTAAACAGAGTGAAAAATTGATAATGTGTTTCATCAAAGTTCTTTCAGACATTTTAAATGTAATTGCAACACCTAAAAATATTTCTCCTACCTCACTTGTATTGCTTGAAAATACATGACCATGTAAGGGAGTGACTGCAATTTAACATGTTCCCACATGCTAGAAGTGTCACAGCAGCATATCTCTTAGCCTCCAGCAAGCATCAAGTCATCGACTTCACAGTGGATTATATTATACCACATCACCTTGCATTTGCCTCATACACAGATATTTAACTCAGATTAGCAAATAAACTGATTTTGCCTCTAAGCCTTTAGACAAGAGGTCTTAATGGAGTTTTGCACCTCGAGTCAGCTGCTGTGATCTGCTTTTTCAAGACATGCCAGCAATTCAGCCTGTTCTGAATTTAGGCCCAAAGAAAGGCTACTCCCCAAAGGCCCACAGCTAAGAAAATACACAAGCTGTCTACAAATCCATGGAATTAATGAAAATGGTTTACTCACAACTTTTTCACCATCTCATGATATCTCAGCCAGATGGACAGAGCATGTAAAGCAGGAGTTGGGTTCTTTTGATAAGTGTATCTGCAAGGATGTTGCTTTACTGCTGAGTGTTGTTCTGTGGAAGAATGGCCATTGCATTCTTTCCAGGGCCAGTAAACCTACAAAATTTGGTGCATGAAATAGAAATCTTCATCAATATGGTATATTAGTGTCATGACATGCAAAAGCTAGATTATTTTGTTTAAACATTAAATTAAGCACCTTTTGCTGTGAAAAGGACTGTAACAATTAATTGGCTAAAAAAAGTTTCCTGGGATCTGAAGTTACAATGGCAGCCACTTAACTGAATGCAGGTGAGAAACATGACATATGAATGTTCATCCCAAGAAAGATACAGGTTTTACAAGTAAAAGATAAGGTTTTACCAAATAAAAGCTAAAGTAATATTGAAGTAGTGCTTGATTAACACTATTACATTGTAAAATAATGTGTAAGATTGCTTTTTACCTTGTAAAGGGTAGGCATTGTCAGGACCATGTTTGTCTTACTGCACTTACTGAGAATCACAGGGTGCTGTAATAGCAATGACCATCTTTTGCCTTTGATGTGCACTTTTGAAGCACCACAATGATCACAGTTAAAAACACCTTCAATTCCTGGACTTCTAAGATATATTTTCTGCATTTCACTCAGCTCTTAAGCAATTCCCAAAATCTCATGTGCCCTTCAATTTCAGCATGAAACGAAAGTAGAAACTTAAACTTCGCCTTCCCAATACTGATCTACCTCTGCTGCTCATCCTCCAATAGAGAGATCACAGCTGAGGCAGGAAACTGCAAAGGCTGGAGGTGGATTTGCCTCTCCAGTGCTGCTCATACACTGAAGAGGAGGCTGCCCTTGCTTGTCAGCTAGGTCCCACCACAGCAGCATGGCCCTAGCCAGACCTTGCTGGGTTTGCTTCCAAAATAAAGTCTCTATTTACAGACTTTTTGGCGTTAGAACTTTGCCCCATAACCAACATATACCTTCTGAGGCAGTAACCCACCCATTAAAAAAAAAAATAAAAGTAAGAGAAACCAAACGCAGCCCTGGGTTTTGGTTTGGATGCTGACCTTCTCCTCCCTCCAGCCACACCTATTTTGGTCACTGGCAAGCACAGAATCATAGAACCACAGAATTGTTTTGGTTGGATGGGACCTTTAAGATCATCTAGTTCCAGCTGCCTCGCCACAGGCAGTGACACCTTTGACCAGTCCAGGTTGCTCAGTGCTCCATCCAGCCTGGCTTTTGGCACTTTTAGGAATGGGGCATGCACAATTTTCGTGGGCAACCTGTTCCAGTACCTCGTTACCCTCATAGTAAAGAATGGCCAGTGAGCACTATGATGGGGCCCTCCTTGCATACCCAGCCCCTTTCCCCAACCTCACTCAGCTTGGTGAGGGAAGCAGCCCCCTCAGCCTTCCCTCCACCCTGGAGACACCGGCTCCGTGACTCCTCATGGCCAACCCACTGCCATATTCCCCCATGCGTATCCATACACCTCTCGGTCCTGGTGTGTGAATCACAGAAGGCTGAGTTGGGAGAGACCTTAAAGATCACCAGAAGGCTTACATGGGCAGGGGCACCTTCCACTAGGGAAGATTGCTCCGACCCCCATCAAACCCAGCCTTGAACACTGCCCAGGGATGGGGCAGACACGGTTTCTCTGGGCAACTGGTGCAAATGCCTCACCACCCTCACCGTAAAGAATTTCTTCCCATTATCTAATGTAAACCTACTCTCTTTCCGTTTTAATCCACCCCTCCTTGTCCTGTCACTACACACCCTTGTGTAAAGTCCCTCTCCATCTTTCTTGTAGCTCCCTTCAGGTACTGAAGGCCACAGTTAGGTCATCCCGGAGCCTTCTCCAGGCTGAGTAACCCAAATTCTCTCAGCCTTTCCTCATAGGAGAGGTGCTCCATCCCTCTAATCAACTTGGTGGCCTCCTCTGAACTCGCTCCAACAGTTTTATGTCCTTCCTGTGGTGTGGACCCTAGAGCTGGACGCAGCACTGCACGTGGGGTCTCACCCGACCGGAGTGGGGGCCCTCCCGCAAGGGAGGAATGACTGGGACGTTGGTATTTTTCTTAATTTTAAATATCGCTGTTTTGAAGGCACAACACTCCACACGTTATTCCTAAGCCCGGCAAGGTGCCGGGTGTGCTGAGGCTGCGGCAGGGGCAGTCCGGGGCGCAGCCGCCT
>JANPWX010000135.1:5910555-5932894 GCA_024734555.1 Trochalopteron elliotii
TGGCCGCCGCGCCCATGGCCCAGCGGGCGCGCAGGGGGCAGGGGCAGGACGAGGAGGAGGGAGCGGAGGAGGAGGAGGCGGCGAGGGGCAGCCAGGCGCGGGCCAGGAGCCATGCGGAGCCCGCGGCGAGCGGCGGCAGGACCCAGGACCGGCATGAGAGGAAGCGGAAGAGGCAGGAGGCGCAGCAGCTCCAGAAGATCCAGCACCTGGAGTCTTTGTAAGGAGCGGAGGAGGGGAGGCTGCCCGCGGCTCCCGCCCCGGCTCTGCCCTGAGCACACCCCGCCGGCATTTGGGGCTCGTTTCCAGTGCAGGGTTTGGGTTTTTTGGGGGGATGGTGATTGTTCTTCCCCTGTCCCCTTAGGGGTGAGTCGGCAGAAGGGCTTGGGGGCCACTTGCAGAGTTGCTTGGTGACTTATGAAGGGCTTGTTGGGGCACAGAAGGGGTTCTCCTGGGTTCCTCTAAGTCTGAGAGATGCAATAGAGGTTGTTCCACTAGAATGGACTAAAAAAAAAAAAAAAAGGAAGGAAGGAAAAGAAATTGAGATAAAAAGGTGCTGTAAAAGATTTATGTTATTTCACTGAAAAGGAATTACTGTTTTAATGGAATAAAAAGGTCAGAAGGTACACAAGAGCATGATTTTGGTTTTTTTCTTTTCCGCGTGGAAGTGAAAATCAGTTTGTTATTAAATGCACCAAACAGCACTCCGAAGTTATTTTTATAAAGATGGAATGACCATACTTAAACCACTTTCTCCATGCTGTTGTTACTGTACTGGTATGATTGTGCCTAGCAATCCTATAGCTATGTAGGAGTGTGTGTGTGTGTGTGCGCAACTAAGCCAATGAAATATCGCCTATGCCATCAAACTTATGGCCGACAATGATGCACAGCCAGTACAGATGTTTCGTGTCCTGCTGAGTTAATATGTCTGGAAAGTCCTGTTGAAAAGAGTCTTTCATAAAGCAGAAGATTTCGAGACTCTGGGTTTGCACAGTGCTGTCCTTCTTGTTCCATTGATAAACAAAACCAAAAAAATCTCCATTCTCTTCTAAGATCACTTTACACTTTCACTAAGGCAGCAGTTTACAGGAAACAGTGTATCTGTTTAAATACAGATGGGATTTGAGGACGAAAAAACTCAATACAAATTCAGTTATATAGACCTGCACCTTTCTAAGTAATGTGTATTCTTTACCTCCAGGACCATTTCGTATTTCCATGGCATTTAACTCCTTAGCACATGCATTTTTTCTGTTGCTCTGTGCTCTGTGTAGTACCTGTTTGCTACTTGGATTTTAACAAATGTTTCATCTACTGCTAACCCCAAATAAATGCTGCAGAAAATATGGTACTTTGTTCAGTAGGGCTTTGTCTTTAGGTTTAATACACAGAAGATGATGAAATTACTACGTATTAGGTTTGGCTGGCAAAGCTAGATGTAAGGAACAGTCTGACTTGACATTTTCAGCTGACTATGTCTTATGATTCAGCAGTGCTGGAGTAAAGAAGTTTGGGGGACCTGGGGGAGGGGTGCAGCAGAAAAAGAGAATTATGCATGTATGGTAACTGAAGCTAAATCAAATACACCACATATCCCCAGGATGTAGTTGTGCTCCACAAGAATATGAATCTGAAGGATGGTTGCAAGAGATATATTAATATGATAAATGCTGTCTCTCAGCTTGCTGTATCCGTGTTCTGCTGTAGTTCTTAGTTATTAGTTATATGGTAAAATTTAAGAAAAAGTGTGAGCTGAAGGTTTTAACTCAATACCACTGAAAAACTGTATTTTTTTCAATTTATTTGTCTGTGCTAAGCTGCAGAGTAACAATATTTCTATTGCTTTCCAGCTATGAGAAGCCTCCCCCTGGGCTAATTAAGGTTGGTAAATAGCAGTAATTTTTTAGGATTATGAGGGATTTTCACAGAATGTGTTCTGTAAGTGTTTAAGTATCTGTGTTACCTATATAAATTATAGGGAGAAGTAAGTGCTTCCCAGGAAAAACTCAGAGAATCATTACAAGCTGATCATTTTGTCTTGGTGATCCAGAGTGAAATGCCCAGAATCAGATAGAAGGAGACCAGGTCTTTTGTCATCTAGCACATTTTGTGCAGTATTTAATAGTGTGGATAGAGGGAAGCCAGTTAAGGAAAACAGATTTTCAGTTTGAATGACATCTTTTCAAGATTCTTCTCTATTGCTTAGGCCAAAATAATTCTTTCATCGTGATCATTACTTTTGCCCAATTTATATACCTAAACCATAAAGCAATGTTTTTAGCCTAAAAAAATAACTGCTCTGTGTTGTAAAGGCTTCCTTGTAATTGTTATGTCTTACTAGCAGGAAGAGGATAGTAAAGACTCTGTTTTGTGTTAAGTTTTCATTTCCATTTATTTATTTAAATAAATTACGAAAATGGATGGAAAGGAATTAAATTCCTGTGCAGCAAAGTTCTGGCTGCAAAATTCAAGGGTGAGAAAAAAAGAAAGGGTCAGGTATTTTAGATCTTTTGTGTGTTACAAGGAAAAAAGGTAATGGGGGAAATATATTTCCTGTTAAGTGAAGGTCTGTACACTCGAAGTATTAATTCTTGAAAAGTTTAAAAAAGGAAGTTATTTTATTTTCCTTATCTCTCCTCTTTTTTTTGTAGGAAGATGAAACAAAACCAGAAGACTGCATACCTGATGTACCAGGCAATGAAAGCGCACGAGAATTCCTGGCACATGCCCCAACAAAAGGGCTTTGGATGCCTTTGGGAAAAGAAGTCAAAGTTATGCAGTGTAAGGCTGAAAATATTCCAGATGTCATTGGATCCTCATATATCCATCCATTTACAGTGAGGGAGGGCAGAATGTCTGGTGGACAGATGATGAAGTCCAAGTAGATTGACATCATATTGATAAAAAAGCAACCAGTATCTTGAAATCTGCAATAGCCTTGTATTTTATGGACATTACATTTAGCAACATACTAGTTGTATCTCTCTGTTTCTTCCAACAGACTGAAAATATTTTGCAGAAATGTGATTTTGGCTTTTTATGCTTCTCTCTGTCTCAGAGGTGCAATTCACTGCTGCTTTTTTTTTTCTTTTAAAGGTTGGAGATGTAAACGTTATGGACACAGAACAGGAGATAAGGAATGCCCATTCTTTATTAAAGGCAATCAGAAATTGGAACAATTTAGAGTAGTGAGTACCAATATTGTAGTATTACTGTTTGTATTTTTTAGTACTGATAATGTATAGTCTTGCAACTGAAGATAAGCCTGTTAGATGATGCTTTATTAAGGACTTTTCCTCTGTCTCTAGTATAATATAGATGCTGAAAATCTCCTAATAAAGAAAAAGCTACAGATGTGGTTGGATGTTTGACTACTTTGCTGAAAATCTACTCTTCAAGAGGAAAATTAATAATTTTTACATATAAATTGGAAATCTTCAAGAACCTGTTTCAACTATTGCATTCTTTTTTTGTGATTAAAATGTCAACATAACAAAAAATGTTTAGTCAAGCTTGAGCTGCCCACATTACAGCTGCTTCAAGCCTTCTGCTCTCGCTGTGAACAGCCACATCATGAATGCTGTTGTCTAGGTCTGTAATCCAGTCATTGTCTCCAAGTCTGATCTCTTACTCCATGAAGCTACATCTCAGTTCTGCGGATTCTGCCTGTGTGATCTCTTTAACTATTTCTGTTGCTATGCATCATTAACCTATATTTCAAGCTGTCATCACTTCATGTCTTATGTCCTCGTTTCTGTCCTTGAAAAACGTAATCTTAGCTTAGTCTGTCCAGATTCTGGATTCATACTGATTGTATGCAACTGCAAAGAGTATTTTTAGCCCTTTCCCGTGACCAGACTGCCTCTATTCTTCATTTTCCCTTGGGCTTCTCTGTTGCATCAAATTCCTGTTCTATGTCCAAGGCCCTTCATGGTGCATTCCCAACATCTTTCATTTGCTCCTGACATTTCAGTTCCCACCTCTGGTCGGCATCTGCCATCTCTCCTCTCTTTTGGACCTGTTTGCATAATCTTCCAACAGAAATGAACACCCCACCTTTTTTCTGCATTCTTGCATGGCATGAACCCACCTTAAATGTCTGCAAAGTTTAATTTCTGTCTTCCTTCACAGCTGTCTTTTTCTGCAATGCCCATTTAATTTGATTTAAGAACCAGTAATGGCAGTGCATAGTATTATAGGACAGCTCCAACTTCATTATCCATGTTTCTTACATTCCTTGCCCTTGTATTCCTGTTTGTTTATATCCAAATTTTTTAAATGTACCATAAGGGTACAGCTCATTATTTTGAACTTGAGTATTCCATCTGTGTCTCGCTATTCCCACAGATTATATATGGGATTCTTATAATTGGCTGTGATTGGAGAGGTAGGGAGATGCATACCTAAGGAGAGTCCTGTTCTTTGGAGATGTAGCTAGATAACCTTTCCCTAAAGCAAATACACCAGCTTAGGTGAACTGTGCTAAGTCTGACAGTGAATTAAGACCTTGCTAAGCATATTCTATCTTTTGTGGTTGCTTTGGTTTATTTTTTTAGGAAATAAAACCATTGGTGATAACATTGTATTTCTTGTTTTTCATTTTAAAGGCACATGAAGATCCAATGTATGATATAATAAGGGAAAATAAGCGTCATGAGAAAGAAAAGAGGTGAGCGTGTCTGTAGTAAACTGCATTTTCAATTTAGTTTTTATTTTGGTAATGTGTCACTAATGTATAGGTGACCTTTTTATGGAGCTTACTTTTAGCTCAGAACATTTTTAATGGCATTTCTTTATCTCGACAGACTAAGGCATTTGTACTTTTTAAATAATCACTCTTTAGTACTTCCAAACACTTTAATTCTTTCACTTCTGTATTTTCCCCAAAACAAAGTTTGAAGAGCAATTGTGTGCATTTATGCCATAATATTCAGGTATTTAGGTGTCATTTTGGTTTAGGCCTGAAAAAATAGTTTGATTTTTTTTTCTTTCACTGACTTCACTGAGATGTTTTCTAAAATTTGGCTTGTCAGAATGCTTTCAGTAGAAATGAAGGGGGGGTTTAGAAAGCTAGTTCTAGGCACCTGATATTGCTACTTTTGTGATGTCATTATTTAGTATATAAAGTGGCATTTTTTGATGCTTTCTTGCTTGAGCTGCTTCAGTGGGATAACTGAACAAACTATAGGTAGCCCATAGAGCAGCACTCTTGGAGAGGAATACTTGAAGAGGATGCATAAGACAACCATAAAATAAGCAAATACTTTGTCCCTATTTGCCAGTAATCCTTGAAAGTTCAAAGGAAGAGTGCCTTTCAAAAATACTTCTGCATCCAGAGTAGACCCTACTCTGTCAGCTTTGCTGACATCCTCTCTATATCAGCAGGGCAATGAATGTCATAATATCCTAATCCCAATATGCCTCTGTAGGGATAAGCATAGCACTTCTTATCACCAGGTGGGATAGTGATAGCTGTTGCCTTATTATTTTGCACAGATAAATACGCCAATAAGTTAGTCTGCCATTCCTGTCCAATGGGATGGGAAGTCCCTGAAAGCAGAATATCTGCTTGTCTCAAAGGAATTGCTATTATCAGTCCATGATATTATCTGTAACAAGAGTGTAATTAAGCAAAAGAGGAAGTGTTCCCTGCCCTTTGCATGCAGCTTCCATTCCTCAAAGCCAGGATAAATTACTAGAGGTAGAGGAGAGCTAGAAAGGATTCTCATTCACGTATTTTAAACTCAGGATACAGCAACTGAAGCAGCTCCTGGAGGACTCTACCTCAGAATCTGATAGCAGTGATGACAGTGATGAGGATGATGAAGGTGGCAGCAGCTCCACTTCCTCAGAGCATAAACACAAGAAGAAAAAGAGAAAAAAGGAAAAGAAAAAGAAAGAAAAGAAGAAGAAGAAAAAGAGGAAGCATAAATCATCCAAATCTAATGACAAGTCAGAATCTGACTGACAGCAGTCACCTGCTACATGGTCATTGACCTCTCTACTTGTGAACTGCGAGGAGAGATCCAAAGAATGAGGAGGAAAACACCAGAAAGGGCTTTATTGAACTTGGAACATACATGTGTATGCATACAGCATCCTACACTGGCATCCTCTTCTGCCCCTCTGCAGTTAGGAAGAAGAAAGCTGCATTAAATCATATCTTTGTGCTATAAAACCCATGCTGAGAGTCATCCAGCTTGGTCAGGTGGGGCCTCTGCATTGCTGCCCGTGACCAGCAGCAGAAAGCGGCGACCACCAAGGGATCACTGGCAAACCTGCAGCATTAGCAGACTGTCTGTTGAAGTGTCTTTACTCCATGATGTTATTTTATTATATACAAAGCCTCATTGCAACAGGACTGCAGTTTGCACCATGCAGAGCACTGAGAGTTCCCTTACAGTGCTTATGATGAGCAGGTTGTACTGTATTTTCTTCTCCTCATGCGTGCTGAAATTGTGTACTTATCCTAATATTGGCAGCTAGGGAAATAAAGATTGCTGCAGGGGAAAAAAGGTAATCAAGGGGATTTACTTTTAAGACAAAATTGCAGCATCAGCAAGACTTGATTTGTTTTGTGTGTGTAACAAAATCTCAATATCATCACCATTAATACACAGTTCTAAAACATCTAAAGTGAAACATCTACAGTGTCTAAACCATAGGAGTGGGAGACAAGTGTAATGATGTTAGATATTCAGCTTAACTGTAAAGAGGTAGTGGGTTTAGTTATTTAAAAACGGGGAGTTTTGCATAACAAATTAAAAAGATTGATTTCTGCATATTCTTTAATTGTTCTGATACAGCTTGAGGGAGGTTTCCTTTTTAAAAGGCTTGGGGGTAATAAATTCCCACTTACTTTTTATGTTTACTAGATTTGATGAGGTAACTTTTTTTTTTAATCATCCCACAAAAATATAAGTGTGTAAGGCTCTCAAAATAGTTTTCAAGTATATGCATGAAGCCACAGAGCAATAGTAAAGAACTTGTAAGCAAGAAGAAGAGAAAGTTCTGTATACTTAGTAGACCTTATGTACTGACTACACTTTTCTTTTACATAATCTTGCAGACTCAACCAGGAAGATGGAGGTAGCTGTAAACAGCATTACAGTAACCAACACTCTTTGAAACCTCAAGGTACATTAGTACAGAGCTGTGACTTGAGGAACTAGATGATGAATATTGATACTGTGCAAAAGGAAAGAGAAAAGTAGATTTGCTTTGAAAGAACTTTTATAGAATTTAGTCTGTGGGTATGCTAAGATTGAAAAAAAAAACCCCACCATATGATAAAGCTCTAATACAGTAGAGTGAACATTAACAGTGAAGCCAAGGAACCATAGACTAAAATACATAGAAGATTTTTTTTTATTTTCTTCAAAGCTTTGGAAGAGAGGACATGGGAAAGTATAGATTAAAATGTTTTTTCTCCCTCCTACGTGTCTAAGAGTGATTTAGTAAAAATAACCCCCCATTCCTTGCCAGTCATTCACAACATGTTCTGAGAAAAAACAAGATAAGCAAGACCTGCTTACAAAAAGTTTGTGTATCACATTCCCAGAACTTGAAGGTGGAGTTGTATTTTCACTTGTGAAATCTCCCTGTGATGGGATTTACTGGTGACTTGTGGTGGTTCCCTATATCAGCAGCATCATCAAATTCTAAGGCCCTTGCTCTTTCATCAGAAAAAGATTTAACAGCTGAAATAGCTGGGGAGATTTATAATGGGCTGATTCTCTTGGTCAGGTTGGACAGGGCTCTGAGCAACCTGGGCTAGTGGGGTGTGGCCCTGTGTGTGGCAGGGGGTTGAAACTAGGTGATCTTTACAGCCCCTTCCAACCCAAACCATTCTAGGATTCTTCTATTGCCACACATGTTGCTGAGATGAATGCATTTATAGATTAGCGAACAGATGCTGGAAGCCTGATGCACTCAGGCTTGTCTAGAGCAGTGCTAACTGAAGATCTCTTCAGTGTCTTCAGCTTTTGTCATTTAAGTTTGCTCTGAAGCTTAGTTTAATAAAAACAAATTCAGTTTTTCCTTTGCAATCCCCTTTCTTGTTAATGGAACTCCCTTTGCGTTTAGGGAGTTTAGGGATACGTCTATCAGCGTTTATTATTTCAACAATTAAGAAAAATACATTAGGAGACCATTTCTAACTTGTATCAAATCTAATTTAAATGTTTGGGATGCCAGATCACTTTTCTGTGCCTGACTAAAGGTCTGCTATATCAGTGTTTTTCCAGTCATGGTTAATAGAAGATACCTCCACAGCAGAGCAGTGCAAATTCTGCTCATA
The DNA here is from genome assembly GCA_024734555.1 of Trochalopteron elliotii. Taxonomy (NCBI): domain Eukaryota; kingdom Metazoa; phylum Chordata; class Aves; order Passeriformes; family Leiothrichidae; genus Trochalopteron; species Trochalopteron elliotii. Next base: position 5,918,855 of record JANPWX010000135.1, read on the forward strand.
TTTCTGTTAGTTCACTGAAATGCTCTCTCAGCCTCTACTGCTCAGAGTACCTGTGGTGCAGGTACTTAGAATCATGAATGAGATTTTAGTATTTAGTGGCCTTGGATATTTATTTCCTTTTATATCCACTCACTGCTTATAAACCTTGTCATTTTCCTAAGTAATTAGTTCTTCATTATTTATTAATTAGCAATTGGCTTTCACACTGCTTTATACTAGTTTAATTTCACACACCTTTAATCTTACACTGGAAGGTATGGGAATAACTGATTCCTGTTTGTTCTCTCTATATAATTTCCAGTTTTATATGTCTCTGTCATATTCCATGTAGGTCTTCACTACAACTCATAAAAGTAGCATTTCAAAATTTAACAGTTTTAATAGACTAAGATTTATAGGAGCACTTTTAGCAGCCAGGGCTAGAGTGCTGACAAGCATGATGCAAGTCATCATTTGGCATTTTAAACAGTGCCAAAGCTGTCATTTAAGATTAGTCTTTTAAAAATGTGTAGACCAGAGATCAATACCAACACCCCTTTAGATTAATGAAAAACAGTTCCATGTAGAAGTAAACCCAGAAAGCAGGATAGAAAGTTATAGTCTTGAAAGACTGACTAGCCTTATTTTTTAAATCATAACCATTTAATATTTTAGTTCAAAAAAACCTTGTTTTCTGGCCTTCTTTGTCGACACATATTTCCATTTGAATGTTCTGACGAAGCCCAAGTGATAGTAATAATGTAATTATCTAGTCCCATGAAGCTAAATAAGTGTAAAATGCAGCTAAAACAAACTTCAAAGGCTATACAGCTTCCCAGGTCTTTTATCTTAATACTCTACACCATATTTGTCAGAAAGGCATTTCAGGTAAAATACTGATGTTTTCCTTATTTCTTGGCCATTCAGTTAGCTGGGGTTTATAGTCTTTTTGAGTGAGACAGGCAGTGGCAGCAAGTCAGGGAAAGCTATGGACTCTAAAAAAAGAATTAATTTGTTTTTCCTTGGTATGCCTTCAGTTAGCATGCCATGAGTGTTATGGACTTTTGGGGTTTGGGTTTTGGATTTTTTTGCCATTGGCTCTGATCTTCCTTTGTTTGATTTTAATAGACCTGTAGTTAATATTTTTTTAGTATAAGGCAGAACACCAGACATTGTAAAAGGGAAAAAAACTGAAAATTAAAATGCAGAATTAATACCTGGCAAGCCAGCAGAACCCACAGCTCCACATCAGTAGTAACACCACACCCACTTTGCAACAGACGTTTCAGTTAGCTACAAATAATGATTTAGAAATTCTGGGCCACAGATGGTAAGTCTGTCCAAACAATGCTCTCAATATGGCAATCCCAGAGGCCTGTAAGGTTTGTTGCTGGTGTGCCAAGCAGCAAATAGATTCTTCAGCTGCCTTTCAGGAGAGGCTGCAGGAAGCATGTGAAGACTTCCAAGGCAATGCAGTACTGCGACACTTACAAGTGCACAGCACTGCCAGCTCTGCAGTGAGTCACTGGGCAGTCAGTCTGGCTGCAGTGGGAACAAAAGCTGACACGTATGTGCATCTGCAAAACTAAATATCACTCTGCCTTAGTTACCTGGCTGAGTAAAAAGAGCCTGGGCTTGAACTCACTCAAAGCCTTTTAGATGCAGTTTGTACTTCAGTCTTTGTGAAGCATGACCATTTTATCCACTGGAACATTAGGTTCAGTTGTAAACCAGTTAAGATGCAATCCACAAATTGCCCATGCTGGTGAGTGGGGAAGAAAGTCAAGTAGAAGATTTAGTTTTAAGGTCCACTGTTGGAGTAGAATACACTGCATCTAACCTTATCAAAGACTTATTTCTTGTCAAAGAATTATTTCTTAAACACTGAAGCATTCATGCATTTTACTTTAAGTGTTGAGCATAGCATGGGTATGGTACAAGATATAACCAGTTTAAAATAGCATTTGTTTTCAGACAAAGAGCTATGTAAACTCTCCTACTGCTACTCCCTCAAGTCCTCTCAGGAGCATTCACCAGGCCCTAAATTGCTTCTTGCATCTGAGTAGAAATCACACTGAGTAGTGCAAGACCTGTAAAAGGATGACCAACATGATCATTTGGAATACCTGTCAAGTATTACCCAGTCCCAAAAGTAAGAATGCCATCTGATTGTGAGATCATGAATATTCCTTTATCAGATGAGCAGCAAAAGATACAACTAAGGCTACCAGCAGAAATGGGTGTTAAAAAGCTCCATGCTTGAATTCCTCATTTTATTCTTTGAGGTTCTGATGCAGAGATATTGTGCAGCACAGAAGCCAAATAAGTATTTTTATTGCATTTATTTTCTTTCATTGCTTGAGATAAAAAGGAATTGAAAACTTGGCATCACAGTGACTTCTTTCTCCTAACAGCTTGTGGTAAAGGCTGTAGCTATAGCAGAGCTTTAACTTTAAGCAGGTGGTATTAAAAATAATAGAGAGATAAGGTAGGGAAACATCAGTACTCCTCACTAAGAGGAAAAACACCCTAACCTCAGCTACAGATCAAACTAGTAATAGGCACAAAACCTTAACACAGTCACAGGAAATGCTGCTTTTATCCATGTAGGTTACTCTAGGGCACAGACAGAATAAGAACATGGGAGAGGAGGCAAAGGATAAAGTTCTGTCTGTCCACTCACCTCACCCTTTTTTAAGGAAAACCAGATGTTTGTTTTGTTGGGTTTTTTTTTTTGTTTCCCTATCTTCTTCAGTGACACTATCACTTTATTTGGGAATCATTCAAGACTGGCAATACCATATTTATTCCCCTCACACAGTGATAGTGGCCTTCATAGACATGGGAAAAAAAATTACATATCTTTGAGCCATCCACCTCATCTAGATCAGTCTGTTACCATTATTCATAAGACAGCTCAGCACAGCCCTAGTTTTATCATCTTAGTTTTATAAAAAGACTTCCAGGGACAGTATCAACTGTAAGTCATAGAAGTCATCAGTAAGAAGTCAGAAAACAGGGCACACCACTAAAAACTTCTGGTTTACCTTTCAGATCCATCTCTCCAGTTCAGGGTCTCCATAAAGGACTCAAATCTCCAGAGGATAAGGGGAGGAGGAAAGCATCACATCAATTAAATGCTTTAGTTTTAGTCCTCAATCATGAGAGTAAGATCTGAGGAACTGCCTTGAAACTTTAAAACAGCACTTGACTTCATACAGCTGTAACTATATTCCTTTACATTTTGACAAAAGGAAATCCATCTGATAGAATCTTGTACTTATGTGCACATCATATGACTATGAGAAGACATGGACAGGCTTCACAATCCCGCAGAGTTTAGGAACAGGGCAGCAATAATTGTCATGCCACAATAGCAGTTGTGCACATACATGGCCATCTTAAGGTTTTTTAAGGCTACTGTGTAAAGATGGAACACAAGAAGTCTCAAAGTGCAATTCTATGAAATTTATTATTTAAATAGTGGATGTGCTAGTTTTAAAAAGGTGACTTTGGTGTTAAATACTTCATTCCATTTTGTGTCCTCAGTCTTTACAGTGTCACTTCTTGCCCTTTTAGAGTGAACAGCAACTTACAAAATATACAAGAGAATAATCATCAAACCTTGGATTTATACAAAACAAATCTTTGGTATTTGCCCCCCCCCCTTCTGCTCCAATATTTGCAATTATCTTTTCTTAGAGAGAGACTTCCTTATTCCATGCCCTAAAGGTAAAAAAGAAAAAAAAATAAGTTAAGGTACATATATATTCCACTTCCAAACTATGTCAATTTGCTTCTAAAGAAAGACTAGATATCAGTGATGGCCTTTTCCTATTGCAGGCACCAATGGTTGATATTAGAAGTATGTATTTATCCCAGCAAGTATTTAAATGTGCACAAGTGGTGTTGGACTTCAGAATATCCCAGCATAACAGATAAGAGTTCCATATGAAGCTCATATCACATTCTCAGTGTGCTCTAATAACTACATTGTTGAATGTATCCAAGAAATACTAACTATATCTGGGAAAAATATAAGAAGTATTTTGGGATTATGCAAGTTTCCTGGATGCTTTTACTAAGAGCTGATCAGCAGTTAAAAGTTTAAGACCAATGTTCAAACAATCTGGCTTCAGGACTGACACAAATTTTCACTACTAAGACACTTCAGGAAGTAGTCACTAGTAAGACACAGTTTGTTTCCAACCTTCCTCACACTTCCAAGGTGAAAGTCTAATCCTTTGTCTATATATATATATAAGAGAGAGTGTCTTTGAGTCATGCAATTGCTGATGGAATATTTGAGTTCATTTTACTATGCTAACTTGTTCTTTTCCAGAAAGAAATCTGATCTTTTAGGTAATTTCTTGTATCTACTGACCCTTTTCAAATTATAACCTTTCCAGACTCTTACACAAATGTACAAAAGTATATTTATTGCTGAATCTACTTCATTCTGATTTTTCCCTCCACTGTTTTTCCCTGTCTTCCTCCAAAATAGCCAGAAGTTCCTACTCCATAAAGTTAAGAATTATCTATATGCATTTGTGTTGTATCAAATTACAAGTCATTTTGGCTGAGACAGATGTGCAGCTTAAATAAAAGCATAAAGTGCAAAGTGACACAGGACACAGCACTTTAAAAAGACAGTACAGCAGTCTGAAGAGCAACTAGACTAAAACTAAAACAGCAGGTTTTAGTGTGGGTTTCCTACCCCATCCTCTCATTAAACAAATAAGGAACCCTGGTCAAAGCTACACTGGCATTCATAGCAAGGTGATTAAGTGCTCAAAGTTTAGCTTGCTTCTCCCCCCCACCACCTTGTCTGCATACCTAGCATTTGCTATTATTTCACAAGCTATCCAACGTCCCTGCAGTTCAAACTCAAGAAAGATTAGTCCCCAAGATAGAAGAAATGCTTGTAACAGTCATTTTTGTAGCTTGTCACTGTATACCAACCTTTGTGTACACTGTGTTTAGGCAGCTCCCACATTTCTACTTCTTCCACCTCTTGTCTCATGGCTCTGCGTTTTAAAGGTGACTTGCCCATTCTTTTCTTCTTTGGTTTAAGCAAAGGTGGGCACACTAAATAACAAGACAAAAATGATGTTATTTCTCCAGTGCATAGTCTCAAGGCAAATTTAACCTTGACTTTCACCAGCTGGTCTGTGGTGTTCCTCTTTCACCCTCCCTTTTTTGTGCCTATTTTAGTAGCAGATAAAATTGACACTACACATGTCAAGCAAGTTTTATGCATCTACAGTATTTAATCTCTGTCTAACCATAATTCTGGACACATTGTATTTTGGGTCATAGGTTTTAATGTGGTAAAAAAGGAACCCAGTGCATTGGATAATTCTGCTCTAGTTTACTGTTCAAGTCCTCAAGAGTAGTTGGTGCTGTCCAAGTGACCCAATTCACCCACTGTCTTTAATAGGCTTCAGACCTGTGAGGTTATGCTGTACAAATACACTGCTCGAGAAGTCAAATTTAGTGTATGACATTACTGCTAAAGCAGTAATATATCTCTTTTTAGACAAACCTCCTCACTCGCAGGGCACTTTAATTTGAAAAAGGAAATACTAATATAGACAACATTTTTAAAGAGGATTTTAAAAATTTTAAAAATTTTTGAAGTAATTTTAATGGCACTTCTGAGGCATCCGTTGGCACAAACAGGGTTTGGAAACCACCAGTTCCTGCTTCCTAACACTGAATGTGATGACTTCTTCAAACTACCTGGGCTGGAAAAAGAGGAAGAGCAAGCAAGGAGTAGACCAAACATCCTCAGTTTGCTGCAACATCTATGAATTCAAAGATGTGGAAGAAGCATACTGAAAGTTAAAGGTAACAGTTATTTTAGAACTATTACCATATTTTTACACATTGTTGTAGAGGAGCCAAGAACAATGCTGTTTAAAGTAAAATGTTTTCAACTCTTATAGAGCATTCTAGCATTAAAAAACCAAAACCCTACAACACTGAAGTCTGCAGATAGAAAGCCTCCAATGCAAGAGGCAAATAATCTCAAACCCCAATATGCTCAAGCAGGAAAGCAATGCAGAGAAAGAGCTCTAAGAAATACACTATCTACTTGGCTGTTGATATAGGAAAACTGACATATATCATCAGTGAAATGAAGAGAAGCAAATCAGTCTGTTCAAGATAGCCTCACACCCCATCATTTGATAGACTGATCCTGAGTTACTTCAAATACATGACCCAGGAGATTGACAATACCCACACTACAGCAAATTCTGTAGCTGTTCCAACAGCACCTACTCTCAAACACCCTTGAAAAGCATCCAAATCAGATCTGAACTCCAAGTAAAACATTAACTATAAAGAAGAAAAAACAAAAGATTCTGCTTCATGAGCTAAGAAACTGTCTAAGCTTTTACTTTGTTAAAATAACTGATTTCTTCATCTTTTTCCTAACTAGATCACAATGATTTGCACTCAATCATTCTTCAGCAGTGTCAGGGCAACTGTTGGTCCATGCTAGTTTTTCTGAGCATTGGCATATGAAGCTACCACATAGAACTCCCTATGTTTTACTGATCAAAATTAGGAGCTACCACTGCATATGCTATCACGAGCATTATCTGGATAAAGAATTACTATTAAAGTTCATGGCAGTTACAACTTTGCACAAATAAAGGCTTTGCTTTGGCCACATCAAAGCATTTAATGCTTTGCTATTCTATAATACCTTTTAAAAAATCCCCAGAAGTAGCTCTGATGTAGTCTTATTACCCTATTTCAGTTTGAGAAGGCTGTAAATACATCAAAGATACACTGACAGGCATTTCATCAATATCAAAGCAACAAGGATTAGTTTTATTATTTTCAGATCTTGTACAACTATCACATGCTTGTTATTGCTTCATATCATGCCCTTTTGAATGTTCCTTAAGAACAAAAACACACAGGGGAAAGTTGTACCTTGTTCTTTGCTCTTTGCTGGAGGTGAGAAACTACCACGTATTTGGCTGGTAAATCTGGGTTTAGCACCACTTCTAATCCAGTACTCTTCAGGTGGTATCCCCATGTTCTCCCTTAACAGCCTTCCTAATTGAAAAACAAACAAAAAAAGGTCAGTATTTAGTCTTGGTAGTTAATGCTGGTGTACTGTTTGATCCACAAGCCAGAATGCAAAGTCAGCTACTGGATCTGATTGTAGGAGTCTTTTGAAATTGAAACTGTTTTCTGGAGACCACACTTAACAAAAATTACAAGACACATTAAGTCTACAGGTTTTGAACAAAGAAAAAGTTTACTTCTAATAGCAGGCTTAGTGTTCTTAAATCACCCTGTTTTGGTTGTTTTTCACAATGCAAGACCGTACTGTATAAAACCACAGCCACCTACTGAAGTGACCACATAACCAGTTGCAAACTGATAACTCTTCTAATTCTCAGTTTAGATTAATCCAATTGCTAGGAGTGTATTTTGATTAAATAAGTACCTTTGATTAAATAATTAAATAATTTCCAGGTCAAATTTAATACAGTTTCACACCAATTTTCTGAAAATACAAAACTTTGTTTTCATAACGGAGAGCAGCAACTACAATTAAAAAAAAAAACTTTGACTCCTCTACTGCAGGAAAGTTACACAAGGTATGTTCACAAGATTATAATGAACTCAATTCTGTTTAATGCACCCAACATTAGTCTGTGACAGGAGAGTCAGACTGTATAAACTTAAATGCAGAGCTTCTAAGATATTAAGTAACAGTAAATACATAATCCAAGTTATCTTAAGCTTTACAAATTAATAAATTGCCACTAATGTCAGAGAGTTAAATATATAAAATCTAACACAAAGGAGAGTTTCTGCATTATTCTCCACTGGTTGTGAAAATACAGAGTCCTTATGCAATATGTAAAAAAGTTGCAGCAAACTTCCTCTGCTTCAGAAAAAGTACTGCAGGACTTCTGGCTCTTGGCCAAATTTGAAGCTAGAACATGTTCTAATCTTCCCACTAGTTTAAGCTACAATTTGAAATTGCAATTAGGTGTTCTTTGTGTATGCTACTAATCAGCACCTTGTCCTCAGCAATTAGCTCACCTCCCAAGAATTTCCGTAGCATTCTCTGGTGTTCAAGTCCTTCTCTTCTTGTCTTAGGTCTCTTTCTTCCATAATACCCATAGTCACTGTATACAGCTTCATCTTGTTCTCTCTTCTTTGGCTTGTAAACTACACCAATATTTTCAACAAGCCCACACCTAGTTTTTGTTTTCTCTTGAGCAGGCCAGCTAATTAATTCTGCTGGTACAGCATTTTTAGGTGGTTTCCAAAGCACTCTCTGGCCAACTTGGTAGAAATTTCCTTTACTTGGCCTCAAGATGCCATATGGGGGGGCTTCTTGAAAGAAATACTCGATTTCATCCATGTCATCATCCTCTTCCTCCTCATACTCATCCTCTCCATCTTCATCATCCTCTTCTCCCTTCACAGAATATTCTTCAGAGTCCTCAACTTCTGACAAACTCTTAGCTGCTTTTTTGTTGAGAGAATCAATTTCTTTCCTACTAGAGGACCTAGAAAGGGCTCCCAGCTTTCTACCTTTACTGGAAGCCTCTTTGATCTTTGCGTTTGAAGAGTTGACATCTTGGTCATTCAAGCTGTTCACCTGCTCCTTTTCTGCCACTTCATCTACATTAAGGGATCCACCACTTCTAATTTGTTCTTTCTCTAACTCCTCTGTACTTTTCTGAAAAGTATACATGCTTTTCTGAAGCACATAGTCAGGCACAAAATAAGACACTGGGGCATTATCAATTGATGAGCCTTCCTCTCTAGAGGACATGTCATCAGAAGACAGACTGATTACACTTTGATGCTTTCTTTGTGGCAAACAAACCTCGTAGTTTGTGTCCATACTGTCCAAACAAGCCAGCCAGCTGGAAGAGGGAGCAAACTTCTCAATTGATTTGTCACACCAAATACTTTTTTCTGTCTGACTTTCATTGGTTGCACCATGGCTTAAATTCAGCTTTTTCTGCTGAAAGTCGCTCATTACCTCCATATTAGATGAAAGTAGTCCTGCTTGTTGAATAAAGCTGGGCTCTTCTTGAGAGGTTTTTGATCCTGCGGACCTTTTAGTGCTAGATTTCTTAGCTATTACCACTGGTTGATCTACACCAACCGATCTTGCCAAGTCTGTGATTTGCACTGCCATGATTTCACCTGGGGGGGATTTTGCCAGCTTTTCTGCATCCAGCTTTGCTTCATTGTTTTGGACATCTTTCTCTTGCACAGTTTCAGCACCTTGTTTGGAGGCGACAACAGCTTTTCTCTCATCTAAGGAAGCTCCTGGCAGCATATTCTCCCCTTCACGAGAGCCATATATCATGCCTTCACATGGGCTTACAGAAAATAAGTCATGTGGCACTAAGCTCTCTGGAACTGGTTTACCACTTGCCACATCATACAGTGGGATTGTTTCTTTGAAGGACTTCCACAGCTGAATAGCTGGAGAGCCATTTCCATATTCTATCCTCACTTCTTCCTTCTCAAAGGCATAGCTTCCAGTAGGAAGATTTCTATACTGTGTAGAGCTGGCAGGGTTCTTATTATGAAACTCTCTGTCTACCACAATAGAAGAGCCAAATGAATCTTGTTTCTCTGAAGTACTTTCAGTCTCTCTACCTATACCAGGAGAAACACAGGCTGTATTTCCTGCATCGCAACCTTTCGTTTCTGTACGGGTATCTTGATGCTTTTTTTGCTTGCTTTCAGGCTGTCTAGGATCAGTCTGTGTCTCTTTTGTCTCCATTTTCTTCCCAGGGCTATAATGTCTAAATCTTGTTGCATGATAAAACATAGGGGAAGGTGGGGCAGCATTAAAATAAGGCCTTCTGTTAATTCTTGCATGCACTGGATGCTGCGGAACAAAAAATCCAGGGTACTCATGGAGTGCAACAGAATAAAATGGAAAATACGGATTTCCACTTCGGAAGCCTAGACATTGGTGACAGAAAGAAAAGACAAATATATCATCTTTCTGAAATAAGTCATCCTGAATCATATTTACCTATGCATAGACAGGGACAGCTACAAGACCAGACACATGGGTAAATAAAACAGGCCACCTTTCAATGCTTAGAAGTAAATCTGGTGCAAAAACTCAGAGGGAGATCTTTGTTATGGAATAGCTTATCTCAACATCAACACTTTAACCAGAGCTTGATTTCATCCCTTGGAACAGTCACCAAGTTGTTTTCTGCACTTTTTTTGGCTGTTTTACAGACTATTGCAATAGCATTGTCTTTGAAAAAGACAGCTCCAGACAGAAGTTCACATAGGTATAGCACTTACAAGGTGTATTTCACAATATTTTTCTTAAGGTTGCATTTATCCATACCTATCATGCATGTACGTATGGAATTCATATGTACCCACACATATTAATTGCTAAGTATGTTCTAGAGCTCTGTGTCTGCAGGATGACCATTACTTAATATTTTGCTTAGCTTCCATTCTCCAAAAGCAGATGCTTTCCACCACACAAGCTACATATTTAAGACAGAATTAATGTAGTGCTGCAGTGGTCAAAAATCTGATTTATTAAGTATTAGTTAAACTCTCAAGGGGCTCATTAACACAGATACTGCAAGAGTGGAGGAAAGAAGTATGTAACTGACTAAGCAAAGATGCCACAAAGATCTGCTGTTTACCTTACCTGGAGCAGGTACACAGTATGGACTGTATGCATGACTGAGGTACCATGGATTTGGATAGGGCTGTTGAGCTGATGGCTGTGCATAAAAAAAGGGTCTTGGGTGGTTTGTGGAATATGATCCACTTTCTGAAGTTGAGGCAGTATTCATTTTTCTTTAAACACTGAAAGAGAGAAGTGATCATTATCAACCATTTTAAAAACTGCATGACTTTAAAAACTGCATTATTTTTAAGCTCTGTCAGAATTGAGCAGACGGTCCTCTCCCTGCCTAAAGAAAACAAAGCTGCTGTCTTCCAAACAGAAGGTAGAAAACTGACATTGCTATCAAGGTCAAATATTTCAGCTGGGCTTTGCTAAGCAAGCTTTTGTACACAGCTCTCAACATTAGTCCTTCAAGGCAACCTTGTAGCATGCTCTAAAGCTACAGAACTTCAGTAGTCTTAGATGCATATATCTCTATAAGTAGTATCCCAGCCAACTAAACAAAAAAGCCTTCGGTGATTTAGCCTTGAGCAAGAGGCCACACACACAAAAAGAAGAAGAAGAAAAAAAGCTTCACACATTCAGACTTTTTGTGCTTCACAAAGAAAACACTTCTTAATGCTAATGCATGTGTTGTTACAAATTACTATAAGAGCTCCATTTATTCAGGATTTGTACTTCATACCATACTTAAGAACAATGACAGCTAACTAACATAGTAAACCAAGTACTTCAGTGACACCCTGCTTCCCACGCTTAAACCAAATGATAGGTAGCAAAAACAACCCCACCAAAATCCTTATGTGTAAGTTTGCATTCAGAGCCATATAAAATTCACAAGACAGAACTTCCTCCCACACTTAGATGTCTCCTCAGTTAACTAATACTTGCAAGCAATGCAACACCATCACACATAGCTTATGAGCAAGACTATAAGAAATCAGAGAACACAGTAGCTCAACTCTTTAGAAGACTCAAGCACTTCAAAGTTACAAAAAAAAAAAAAAAACACCAAAAACCAAACATTTGAGACTTCTTACAAACTATCACACAGTTCAGCCTGGAGTTTCAGAATGCTTTAGGAACAGTGGAGTTCTCTTCAGCTTCCATCTAGGATGGCCTATACAGCTCTCAAAAGCACCAAAAAAATCCTACAGACTGCTGCAGGGCAAAGAATTACTTCAACCTTTGAGAAGGAGAGCAGGGAAGGGAAAAAAAAAAAAAAACCACAAAAGCAAAACAGACCACCAAACAAAACCCCCTACAAGAACTAAGCTAGTCCTACCCCCTTAAAGCCCCCAAAACTAATGTCAATGCTGCTGCTGCTTACAGCCCAGCAAAAAACTAACCGAGTCGTCTGCTTACCCCCTTTATGGCAGGCAGCTGCTACTGGTCCACTCCTCCTCCCACCTGAGGCTCATTTAACAGTGATGCAGGAAACGTTTTTCCATCATTGTGTGGGAGGAAAATCAAAACACAAGGATAGGAATGGTTGCAAAAGCCTTCAGCTGGCGTACAGAAAGCTGGCAGTCTCATCTTGCAGATGTTTAAGCTGCATCTCTAAGTAAATCTGGTATTTCCCTTTTATAATATTGGAAATTACTTTTTTTTTGTTTTAATTTAGAAAAAAAGAAAGGAAAACATTATCAATTTTCTGATTCAGTTAAAAACACTCAGGAAAAAATCCTCAGAAGACACAAGGCCAAGTTTACATTTATTTTCAAGGTTTACCAGTTGTTCAGTACTGAGTAAAGGGAGCAGTGCTCTTCCATCCTGACATGGCTGATGGGGCTGACAAATGTAATGTTATTTCCATATGAACAGGAGAAACACTTCTGCCTGTACTCCACTATGTGCCATGGGAATTTATGAAATGTGAAGCTGCAATTTGACTCTACCTTGCATCTTTACAGGAGGTGAGAGTCTGAGTTGCTGCTCTGGAATTGCACATCTCCAAATGAGAGACCACTTGTACTGGGCAGGTGGAAGGAGATGAAAGAAAAATGCATGTGCTATGCAGGCTGGTGAGTGATTAGGAAAAAACAAGGGGATGTGGATGCTTAGAGACTCTGTATTCCTGTGTGGGGAAGTTGCCAAAATTCATGTGTTTTTTCTTTCTATAATGTTCAGATTGAACACATACCTTTGTACCAAAACACAAACTATGAAATGTTTGGGAAGGGTTACTGATCCATTCCTTGCAGACCAAAGCTTGTCCTTTCCACTGACAGCAGTTTGTATGACTTGTGGTGACAGGACAATGAACAATGGGTACAAAGTGAGACAGGAAATTTAGGCAAGATATTAGCAAGAAATTCTCTATTGTGAGGGTGATGAGGCACTGAAACAGTCTGCCCAAGGAAGCTGTTGGATGCCCTATACCTGGAAGTGTTCAAGGCCGGGTTAGATGGGCCTTTGAGGAACCTGACCTAGTGGGAGGTGTCCAGACCTGTGTCAGAGGGGTTGGAACTCGATGGTCTTTAAGGTCCCTTCTAACCCTTAACGTTCTATGACTTGTCTGGTATGTTTTAAATCCCTAGCTCTGCTCAGCATCCATCATACTTTCACCTCTTTGAAGTGAAATTCCCAGCCTTTCTCTTGGTGGATGGACCCAAAGAGAAATAAAGAAAATAAATAACACTGGATGGCTTTTAAAAAGGTGCATGTTCTCAGGATTTTCCTTTCCCTCAGCCTGCTGTGCCCCTGTCAATTCCTTCCATCCCCAAGTAAGCTCCAATCCCCACCAACCTCAGGTGAACTTTGCTTTTAGGGCAGCAAACCCACACTTGGCCAAAGGACATTCCAGGGTTCCAGGAGGGCTGAAGGACCAAAGGCAAGTCCCAGGGGGAGAGGACCCAGCTGGGTATTAACCCTGAAGCCCACAGGCCCCTGGGTTGCAGCAAGTCTGGAGCGCAAGTCGTGTGAGGGGCTGGTGTTGTGAGCCCGGAGAAAAGGAGGCTCAGGGCGGACTTTATCGCTCTCTACAGGTCCCTGAAAGGAGAGTGGAGCCAGGCGGGGGTCGGTCTCTTCTCCCAGGCTACCAGCGACAGGATGAGAGGAAACAGCATCAAGTTTGACCGGGGGAGGTTTAGGTTGAACATTAGGAGGAATTCCTCCTAATCACACGGAAGGAGAGATTAGACACTGGAGTGGGCTGCCCAGGGAGGTGGGGGAGTCACCGTCCCGGGAGATGTTTAAGGGAAGATTGGATGTGTCACTCAGTGCCAGGGTGCGGTTGACAGTGCGGTGTCCGGTCACAGGCCGCGCTCGGTGATCCCGGGGGCCGTTCCCAAGCCGGTGGATGGACTCTGTGACTCTGTGGGCCGCTCCTCCCAGCAGAGGGCGCGGGGGAGCCGGCCGCACCCCGAGTCCTCTTGTGCCTCGCC
>JANPWX010000135.1:5933294-5991156 GCA_024734555.1 Trochalopteron elliotii
GGCAGCGGGGGCCGTCTCCGCACCCTCGGGCAGGGCTGGCTCCCGGGAGGAGGAGGAGAGGCCATCGGGATCGTTCCTAAGCCCGGAGTGCGGTGGTGCTGGAGGAGCGGAAAGGTGCCCCCCTTCCTTCTGGGGGAAGCAGGAAAGGGATTAAAGCTGTGCAGGGACGGGACGGCGCACCTGAGCATCGGGGAGAGGGAAGAAATGTGTTTCCTCGCCCCTAGTTCATCATCGCCGCGTCCCGCGGGGGGGTGGGGGCGTAGCGGGGCTCCCCTTGGGCTGGGCAGGTGGGGATGTCTGAAGCTCGGTGTTTGTGTTGGCAGCGCTCGGAGGGACACACACCGTGGCGGCTTGGAGGAGAACAGCAGGGTAGTGGCATTGCCGTTCGGTTCCTTGTAGCTGCCCCTGCGTTCCCCACTGATCCATCTAGTGCATGTATACACTGTGGGTACCTGCAGTGACCCGGGGTGGGCTTCTGTGGTCACATGTGGCTTTAAAGAGTCACATAGAGTTCTTAGTAAGCTTTTCTGGACTAAATAAACACATCGTATAGTTTTGACGTTAGTACATCTGCATGCCTAAAATTTTTCCAGCGTTTACCATTATTTCTGCTATGAAACGGGATAAATACCTGCTGCTTTTGAAATAACTTTAATTATGATTTAGAAATGGATTTGTACTGTACTTAGCGTGTGCATTTTTAGAGGTTTTATTGCAAAGCCCCAGCTTGGCTTTTCTACATCATGTACATCTACTTTGTGATCATAATGGGCCTGAAAGGCTGTGTGCTGTTGTGAGCTCACTTAGGACTATAGCTACATGAAATTTGTTCAGATGATGTATTTAAGAAATTATTAAAATGCATATTGAGTATAGTTTGGTTTCTCAGAAATGTTTCTGGAGGAATAGGTAATTTTTAGTATTTAATGTACTCTGATGTATCCATCAAGTAGTCTCAGGATTTGAGAATAGGTGTCACACCTTTTTCCTAATTGTTTTTGTGTGTCGAGTAGAAAGGGCCCTTTATACTCAAAGATGTGTAAGCAGCATCTTTCAGGAACAGACTAAAGAGGAAGAAAAGATGTTGCTGCTTATTTCATATTTTTGACTGCATTTTAGACAGACGGTTGTTGTTGTTTTTTTCTTTGCTGAAGCAGCCTTTTTTGTTTTGGTCATGTGATTATGAAACAGACCAGAATTGGTGCAGACCCTAAAATTTCTCTGTCTTAGTTTAGTGACTGTTGTGCTTTGAGAATAAATTTTATATGCATGAGTATGATATCCATTATAAGACTTAACCTTTCAGGAATTAACTTACAATTAATTAAGCTACATTAATGGCTAATTAATTTCTTAATGTAGAAATGCTTGAATTTATACCCAAGTGTCATAAGTGAATATTTAAGAAAATGACATGTACTTTTAAACTGGAATTAGAGTTGTTACATAAAACAGATTAGCTTCATTAATGTACTGTAGTTCAGAGGAAAAAAAAAAATGTATATACAGGATACATGGCTGGATCTTACTGGAGACATCCACGGCCCACTTTTTTCCAAAGGTTAATTTTCCAACACAGGTCGAGTCTTCCGCAAAACAGAAACCACCTTGGGGATGGAAACTACCTGTGCTCAGCATAGAAGTCCGGTTGCCAGTTTAAGCTGTTGGTTTATCATGCCATAAATGCTAATTTTCTTTCTGAGCAGGTATTTCCTTTAGTGTCTAACTTCCTTTAGGAGCAGAAAAACAGGAGTGCATTGTGACCAAACATGTTGTTAACATGGAGTCTGACACTTCTAATCTCTAGTTTCTGTGTAGTTTCAGAAAACTCGCCTACCTCAAAGTTGTAACTCACCTCCCAAGCATAATATGTATGGAAAAAAGTAGTAATTTCTAAAGGAACAGTCATTTTCAAGATAACATTGTAGACAAAACCTCTCCTTGTTTTTAGTGAAATTTTACATTGTTGTCTTATTAGGATCTCCTTGATGTCCTCAGTTTTCTGGACTACTGTGCTATCAAAGCCACCTTTGATGGCTTTGGAAGAGAGGAAAACTTCCAAGTCTGGGACTGCTTCATCAATTACCTTTCTTTCTCACTGCCAAGGATGCAAATTTGATACAGTTACTCAAGAATCTAGAGCTTCCAACTCCTTTTTCTTCTTTCACTCCTGTCTTTGAGATCTATTGGCAAGTTGTGTCAATTTACATAATTGATACTAATCAGTTTTAGTACTCACATTCCCCCTTGCTATTAGCTGGCATGTTAAGTTTGAAACTGGTTGGTTTGTAACTCAGAATATCCCTCATAGTAACCAAGTTTTGAAGTGCCTGAGCTGGGTACTGCGTTGCTAGCTGGGAGGATTGCTATCTCCACACACCAAGGCTTGTGTAGTTTGGCTTACAGTTGTTCAGGTCTAAATTCTGACCTTTTATTATGTTAAAAATAGTGAATGACTCACTTCTTTTGACGTGTTTTTACTTGTGATTTGTATGAATCTGCCCTTGGATGGAAATAGGAATTTGATGAAAAGTGCACAAAAGTAGTATTTAAAGTTTGGGTTTGGGGTGTTTTTTTAATTAGTTAAAACTAGATTAAATAAATTGGATGTCCATGGAGATAAGTTTGGGTTGTTGGGGTTTTTTTTTAAGTTTTCTTCCAGACATATGGAAGATAAAGTGTGTTTTTTAAAGTGTGAATTGTAGTTAGTGAAGTTAGAATTCAAGAGGTATTTAGATGGCTGAAGATGCAGATGGGAACCTGCGACACTTTCATGGATCTCTTACATGTTTCCCACCATTTTATGGGAAGTTAGCCATCTAATCTGACAGACTAATTAATGGGATTTTCAGAAGGACTTTTCTGAGTATCAGAATCTCTAAAAAAAAACCCAAACAAAAGATGCCTATATATATTTTTTGCCCTTGTTATAATTTGGGCGGGGGAAAAATTAATTTTTTGAGTAAGTCCAGTTGAAGAATGTTATATCTATGTATCTTATGTTTCCTTACTAAACTGGAAATAGTCAATATACCTATTCCTTATTACACACTGAAGTATAGTGCTAACACTGCCATGTATGTAATGCAGTATATATCTCTATCAATCTTTGCCTGACCTCAGAAAATAAACAGATTCAAGGAAGGCAATTAATAGCCTATCCCATAACTCATTAACATTTGATGACTAATTTTTTGAATGGTCTCATTCAGATTTGAAGTACATGAACAAGTGTTAACAAGCCACCTCATTGAAATTACTTAAGCAAAAAGCAATAATTACTTAAAAACAAACCCTCTTATCAACTTAATGTTGCTCTCCAACTTGATAGGGAGGTGCTTTCTATCACCCAGTAATTACTTTGTTTCATTTGCAGTGTAGCACCCTGTGGCCTTCCAGCAGCTACCTGCCAGTCCTGTTTTGGATAGCTGGCTTCCAAGAAATTACCCGGAACAAAATGGTCACTCCAGTGACATCATTGAAGGGGAAAGTCTCATTCCTAGAACTTGTATTCACAGGGATTATTTTTATTCTATCAGAGTTTCAGTTCAGGATATTAAGCTGACTTCAACCATAGATCTTTTCATCCATAAATGAGAAATGTCCACTGCTGCATAGTTATTGGGGCTACAGCAGACAGTAGTGCATCTGTAGACATTTTCTCAAGTCCACAGTTTTTCATTTATCTCAGATCCAATGACTGCATGCCAGCCAGGCACAGTGCAACAAGAGAGATGTTGGGTTGGGACTGGGAAGAGCTAAGCCTCCTTGCTTTCCTGCTTTGGAAGTACACGGCTTTGGACAAGCTGCTTTTTATTTCAATGCCTCAGTTTTTCACCCTCTAAAGTGAGGAGAGTGTCTCCTTTAAAATTGTCTTGAACTCTCCAAAGAGGTGTGAGAGAGGTGGGTAATCCTGGATGATTTTCCAGGCACTAAATGATGTTCCTACCACTTACCCTAATGTTTTGAACAGATTCAATTCTCCTGGGAAAATGACAATATAAATTGTGGCAATTTTGGACCAGAAACTCCGAGATCCTTGATGTATTTATTTCCATTACAAGGGAATGGGATGCGAGTCCTGACTTTGTGACAAATACAGAACTTTGTTCTTTAGCAAATGGTTATTGTTGGCAGCAAAACACAGTATGGATGTGGAAAACAGGAATCGTGTACGTAGCATGTTCCTACCATGTGCACTTCCCTGGAGTACACGACAGATGGTTTACTGTAAACCAAAGGCTCCAGCTTTGTAAATGTACAGTTCAAAGGTGATCCACAGCACATAAATGTTCTGCAACAGGATTCCTGTCATCTCCTCAATCTTTTCTGCTACTGAGGGTCGTACTCAAATGTTCCAGTTATTTATAGTAATTAATTTCACAGTTTCAAGTCGTCTTCTGCTGAGCAGGTCCGCTTTTTCAGTTACTGACTGTCAGCAACTAGCTGCCAAAAATGTCTTTAATCTTAACAGCAGGTGTATATCAATTTCTCCATGGCATCCGTGACTTGTTCTGGTACCTAATGACTGAACCAGTGCTTATTAGTTTTCTTGTTTCTGAAGAAATATTTATATTCTTTACAATTACATTAGAAAAGGAAGTTTTGGTATCAATGAGTTCTTTACTAAAGCTTAGTGTTACTGATGCTCTGCCCAAACAGAGCTTAATCCACCGGTTTGTATTGTTCTTGAAACTTTACTCCTAAGCCAGGAAAAACAATGCTGTAGAGAGACTCGGGATACCAGCAGAGCCACAAGCTATTTATTTCTGTGGGCCTAACACACTTAAGAAGTCTGTGTGTCTCTGTAGCCGTTTAAAGTTCAGTGCAGAATCTGTCAATGGATTGGGTTGCATGGTGAGCTGTTCCCAGAGCACCGGGAGGGTGGGCAGTGGTGCAGAGACAGGATGCACAGTCTTGGTGGAAAGAAGCTGTGACCTGAGGGAGAAGGTCGTTGCTTTAGATGGAGCAGGATTTCTGTATCCTCGATGTATTTATGGTTTAGTGACTTCAGAGGTTACCTGAAACTTGAAGGTCTTCAGTCAAGACTTGTGCTAGTTATTGCAGCACACATTGGTATCCACTCCTTCCCCCAAGTATCAAAGTCTTTTCTGTTTTCCTTAATTAACTGCCTTCACCTCAACAGTGAGCATTGGGTTTGACTCGTTGGACTGTTTTCCATTTAAACAACCACGGAAAACTAAGAGTTTGAGATTCTTGTTTGTGTACATTTATCACTGAAAAAGATCAGGGACGCTAAATTAGTACTAATTAAAGTGGCATTAATTAAGCATATCTGTTTCAAGTGAGTGAATGTTGAAAGACAGCTGTTTCTGAATTGTCTTACGGGCAGGGCTGTGTTGAAATAGTAGATCTTTGGTGTGGCTGGCAGATATTTCTATAGCCTTCATCTTACACTAAATCTTGTGTTTTTGTGTGGAATTTAGGGAATGTCATTTCACACAAGTTGTTTCTGCATTCTCTGTTCATCATGAACTGTAGTGGTAGCAATATCTTAGACACAAGACAAACATGTCCTGGTTATTCCTCAGCTTTGGAATGCAGAAGAACATTTCAAGATTAAATAAATCTGGAAGCATTTGATAGCTGTGGTACTCTGGTGGCCATTATGATGGTAATTTTACTGTCACAACTATCCCATTCTTAATTAGGTTTTTGTGTTCATGGGGAAGATGAACTAAAACCTGACCCCATTTTTAAGAGGAGAATGTCCAAACAAGATTATAGACCTTGCAGCCACTGTAGGTGTTTTGAGCTCTGCTATTCCAGCATGTCTTTTCTCCTATTATTTCCTTGTTTTTCTTTTCTCTTGTCTGCAGCAGTGAAGCTTACCTGGCTGTATGGAAATTACTCAGAAAGAAAGAAAAACAAGGGAATGTGAAATATTAATAGGTGAAGCCCTTCTGGATGGAGCAGATGAATTTAATATGCATTAGAACTATAGACCTTTAGGGTTTTTTCTTTTGGGTTTGCTGGGGTTTTTTTAATCCTTAGCACTAGTTCTGCTTCATCTCCACTAGAATGCCAAAGGTGAAATAAACAGGCTGATGATGATGTTGAGAGTTTAGTTGGAAAGTGATGGAGTGTTAAAATTAATGTATTTATATTTTTAGTGGCCTGGTATTGATAAGCTTTAAGTAGACCTAAGCAAAGAAGCAGAAAAACTGCTGTTTAATATAGAAATGGGAAAAAAAGTGGTTATCTTATCAATGGTTGAATGAAATTCACAGGTGTACTCAGTGGGAAATCTGGGTAATTCTTTGAGGAGGAATGAAGTCTTATTGAACTTTGTTTTAACTCTCCAGCCTTAGGAGCTGTGTTGACAAAATAAATTATTTTAATTTGTGAGTCTAGGTTATATGAGAATTAATGTATAAACTCCTTGCTTTTCATTTCTCTTTGATATCTTTGTTGTTTTTTTTCTTAGAAGGGTTTTATTGCGAGCAATGAAGTACTAATTTAGAAATGTTTATTGGAAAATTGCTTTGAAAGGGTAACTATGAAAGGTTTTTCAAAACATGCTAATATGTAAATTAATTTTGTTTTCCTGCTTGCAGTCAGTCAAGTGCAGCCACTGATCACGAGATGTTACCACAAAATCTACCTCAGACTTCACTTTTGTTCATTCATTTGCTGCGTCATAGATCTCAACGGGAGCTCTGCAGACACTCTTGAAAGTCTCTGAACAGATTGGGACATCAAGTCAAAGCATGATGACCTAATAGGAGGTCAAAGTCTCAAACATTGATTCAGCAGTTCAAGATAACACTGCCCTTTTTATCAGTATCACTTCTGAAGGCTACAGACCTCCTGCCATTTCTTTCCTGGCTACTTCAGAAACACTGAACTGACCTTTCTTTGGTGAAGAGATCTTGACTTTTCTCTCTGGTCCTGGAAATATTAATGGAATACAGTCATGTCTACCCAGGAGGAGAGGCAGATAAATACAGAGTATGCTGTATCCTTGCTGGAGCAGTTAAAATTCTTTTATGAACAGCAGTTGCTAACTGACATAGTGTTGATTGTTGAGGGCACTGAATTTCCCTGCCATAAGATGGTTCTTGCAACGTGCAGCTCATATTTCAGGTAAGTATTCAAATGCTATAAAATCTGTGGTACCTTGTTTTGAGTGTAATAGTAATTGATTGACAATGTCTTTACAGAGACTTAAAGATCAGTAACTTAAGTACAAAACCTAAATATCCTTACTTTCCAACACAGAGTAAAATAAAAATTCTGGCCTCCTGGGACATATTCTAGATATTTATTGTAGTTGCAACTATGAGTGTTTTGGGGGGGGAAATAATCACACTTGTGATGGCTCGTTTTCTTTAGGGAGTTAATTGAGTCTGAATAATTAGTAAATTTCTTATTCTTCACACTTAATCTTTAAAATTCTTAATCTGTTTTTATTTCCCAAGGTAGGATAACAAGGGATTATTGAGACTTGGCTGTGGGAATTCCATTGTCATGTTAGCCTGTAGTTTCTTAGTAGAAGCATCTGCTAAAAGCAAGGATTGCTGTGCAAGCTCATGGCTTTCTTTTCTGAATCATCTGGTTTTCTCTGCTCAGCAAAGCTGGAAGAAACTTTTCCCTTGCTTGAATGTTGTGGCAATGCAAAATGCAAGTGGAGTTTTTCTGTGTGTGGTTTGGGGTTGTTTTTTTTTGGTTTTTTTTTTTTTGTTTCATGGTCCCCCCAACATACGGTTGAAATTTTTAGTTCAGTAGCTCTTGTTTTCCAAATGTCCCAGTTTTGGTATTTTAAAACATTTTAATTAATAAGATATGTTGAGTGCTACCACTTTTTGCAAATGCATTCATAGTAAGACCTGGATGATGAGGCACCATGGATTTTCTGCAGTGATTAATCATTTTTTGTTATCAACATAGTATAATTGATCTGCCTGTCTGGAAAGAATTTTGAAGCTTGAAACTAGTCTGGGTGACATCCACGCATGTTTTACCTTCCTGTTGCATTGTGGAGGGATTATAACTTTTCTTTCCTGTTTAATCACAGGAAAGTTTACAAATTTGCTTTCCCAGAGACAGGCTCACTATACAGAACACATCCAAGATGTTTTGTGTACTTTGTCTCATTTCTTGTAGAAAACTGTGTAAGGATTAATTTATTACTTTCACAGAATTTTTTGTCCCTGCTGGCTTTTCTGTTTACTTTTTCATCTGAGATGAATCTGGTCCAATTTTTAGCAACAAGTATTGTGTGATCACTAGATGATAATTATTACCATTGGCCCTGTGCGGATGACATAGTTCCAACAATATGTAAAATAACAGCCACTGGAAATGTAGCCAGATTTAATGTGGGTGGTTAATCATAAGGTTGGAAAGCTGTCATGAGTCCACCCAATGTGCTGCATTAGAATGTGCAGTCAAATCTCTTATTCATATGTGTTTGTTTATTATTTATGGAATGAGGTTTTGGCACTGGTTAAAAGAAATATCAAACTTGTGGTTTTGTCATGTTCTGTTTTTCTTCTCTACTTTGGTTTACAAAAAGATGCTCAGCTTCCTAAATTTAGCTTTATTATGAAAAATTGATAGCCCTGAAGGAGGGGCAAGAAAAGCAAAGCATCTTTCTGTGTGATCCAGCCATTGTGTGTGATTGCAGCCAGTTTACCTTCCATCTTTGTGTCTGAACCATGTGCAGCCCTGCTCCAGCATAGGCTGCTCAGCAGTGTGTGAGCAAGAGCCAGAGCCTCCTCGTCCTTTCTGAGGAGTCTCTGTACCCTCTTGTACCTTCTCGCTTACCTTTAAATAGCTGCACAGCAAACTGATACTCAGTCAGTGATCCATGCTAAAATGCAAGTTGCCCCGAGTTAAGGAGCTTAGAAGAAGACAGAGAAATGGGGATGGGATACTGTCCTTGCATCTGATGCTTTCTGAAATGGCTTTGCTTAGGGAGTGTGTCTCCATGTCCCCTTCACCTCTGCAGCCAGAAGCAAGAGTAAAAGGTGCACCCAGTGTCTCTTGTAACTTCTCTCATGCCTGGTTTACTAAAAAAAAACCCACCCAAATAAATATAAAGAGCCTTGAACTGAATTTTTAGCACAACCATAAATACCAAACCTGAACCTGAAGCTCTTGAAACCAATGTCCTCTGTTTTAAGAAAATTGACAAGTACATGGCTTATAGTATCAGATTGCAGTTAGTTCTTAACTGTGTTACAGTTAAAATACCAGAATGGGCAAGAGGTGTGTAAAGCATTAAGGAAACAATAACCATGTTTTAAATTACCTTTCTAGTCTTTTTCAGGAAGATGTAATGGAAATACTCACTCTTCTGTTTTTCCCAGACTAGATCTGATAGGTTTTTCTGTTATTGACTTTTGCCAGCAAATTTGAAGTTTACTGCATGTTATGATGAATGGTATATAAGAAATAATTCATAGAGTGCTAGTCCTTGCTCCATTTCTTCTCCTCCCAGAGGAGTATCCTTTTTGATATGACTTAGGTCAGTCCATTACATAAACCTGCTTCTTTTGTTTCAGAATCTAAAATCTAGCTGTGTATGTTTCAACAGTATTTTCTGGAGGATGTTTCTTCCTTCTTACCACCTATCATAGAAAACATTTAAATTGTGTCATTAAAACTCCAGAATCATTAGAGCTGTCTGCTGATTAACACAGAAGGGTTTGCACGAATATAAAGTATTTCTGCAGAAGGCACTGATGTTACTCTTTTCATGTTCTGTCCAAATGTTTTATCTTAAATAGTAAATGTTAGCCTAAGGTAAATCCTAACGCCTGTAAACAGGCCTGCAAAAGGACTGTTCACCTTTAGGAGTGTAATCACCAAAGGCTTACAGGTGACTGTTTAAGATTACTTCACTCACTGCTGATCCTTGTCTTAATGTGTGTTTCTCCTCAGAGCAATGTTCATGAGCGGGCTGAGCGAGAGCAAACAGACACACGTACACCTGAGGAATGTGGATGCAGCCACTCTGCAGATCATCATCACGTACGCATACACGGGTAACCTGGCAATAAGCGACAGCACAGTAGAGCAGCTCTATGAAACTGCCTGCTTCTTACAGGTAGGAATGTTCAGAGGAGGAAATAACAGCTTCTAATCTCTGCACCGCTTTATTCTTTATCTTGTTAAAAGATCTTTCCTCTTTAGTCATTTCAAAACACTTTTGTTCCGTTTGCTCAGTATAGACAGTAGTTGCTTGCCAGATTTGCTTCATGTAGCCATCCCTCCTTGCATGACAGTCCCTTTGGAAGGCTGGAAGTAAACCCAGTGCACTTCTAACATTTAGAAAATTAGTTTTGCCAGCAGACATAATCACATTGTGTACTTGATCTGTATGAAGCAGTTGAGTGAGTCACTGCTGTATTTTTGTGTATGTATAGTATTCCATGCCTGAACTGTGTTGTTCAACACCAGATGCAGGTACTTTATGTGCTGTTTCTACACTAAAGCATAGATTGTATGTGTAATACTTTGTGTGCTTCTTTGCTTTACAGGTAGATGATGTGTTACAACGATGTAGAGAATACTTAATCAAAAAAATTAATGCAGAAAATTGTGTGCGTCTATTAAGTTTTGCTGATCTCTTCAGCTGTGAAGAGTTAAAACAGAGTGCTAAAAGAATGGTGGAGCACAAGTTCACAGCTGTGTACCACCAGGAGGCTTTCATGCAGTTGTCACATGATCTACTGATAGATATTTTAAGCAGTGACAATTTAAATGTGGAAAAGGAGGAGACGGTGCGTGAGGCTGCTATGTTATGGCTGGAGTACAACACGGAATCACGCTCGCAGTATTTGTCCTCTGTTCTTAGCCAAATCCGGATCGATGCACTTTCAGAAGTAACACAGAGAGCCTGGTTTCAGGGCTTGCCACCTAACGATAAATCAGTGGTGGTGCAAGGACTGTACAAATCGATGCCCAAATTTTTCAAGCCCAGACTTGGCATGACAAAAGAGGAGATGATGATATTCATTGAAGCTGCTGCTGAAAACCCTGGTAGTCTTTACTCTTCTGTCTGTTACAGCCCACAGGCAGAGAAAGTTTACAAACTCTGCAACCCTCCCGCTGACTTGCATAAGGTTGGGACGCTGGTCACTCCCGATAACGACATCTATATAGCAGGTGGGCAGGTTCCTCTGAAGAACACAAAAACCAATCACAGTAAAAGCAGCAAACTCCAGGCTGCCTTCAGAACTGTGAATTGCTTTTACTGGTTTGACGCGCAGCAGAACACTTGGTTCCCCAAGACGCCGATGCTCTTTGTGCGCATCAAGCCGTCCCTGGTGTGCTGTGAAGGATACATCTATGCAATCGGCGGGGACAGCGTGGGCGGGGAGCTCAACAGGAGGACTGTGGAGAGGTACGACACCGAGAAGGATGAGTGGACCATGGTCAGCCCCCTGCCCTGCGCGTGGCAGTGGAGCACGGCCGTGGCGGTGCACAACTGCATCTACGTCATGGCACACAACCTGATGTACTGCTACTTCCCCCGCTCGGACGCCTGGGTGGAGATGGCCATGCGACAAACAAGCAGATGTTTCGCCTCGGCCGCCGCTTTTGGCGATAAGATATTCTATATCGGAGGACTGCATATTGCCAGCAATTCTGGGATAAGGCTCCCCAGCAGTACTGTGGATGGGTCTTCTGTAACAGTGGAGATCTACGACGTGAATAAAAACGAGTGGAGGATGGCAGCCAACATCCCTGCCAAGCGCTATTCTGACCCGTGCGTCAGGGCCGTTGTCATCTCCAATTCCTTGTGTGTCTTTATTCGGGAGACCCACATGAACGAGAGAGCCAAGTATGCCACCTATCAGTATGACCTGGAACTCGACCGCTGGTTCCTGAGGCAGCACATATCGGAACGTGTGCTGTGGGACTTGGGGAAAGACTTCCGGTGCACTGTAGGAAAGCTGTATCCATCTTGCCTTGAAGAGTCCCCGTGGAAACCTCCAACCTATCTCTTCTCACCAGACGGAGCTGATGAATTTGAGCTGGATGGGGAGATGGTTACTTTACCACCTGTATAGCTCCCAAATTAGACTGCACAACTGAGTCTGGCTCAGTTATAAAATAATAAAAGAAATAAATGGCTGTGAAAGAACAGGTTTGGGGACAGAAGTCTCAGAGCTGTCTTTCATGAATTGTATTTTTATGCCCTACCTAACACTTGCCGCCATTCAGTATAAATTAGTGAAATGAGCAGATATGCTTCCATACTCTCAAATACTATTATCAGATAATTGAGAAAAATATATGTATATCATGAGCTTGAGCATCTGACTTGTCTAAAGAATTAATTCCTAGTTCTATGAAGTCTCAGTTCAAGAAAATTAGCTTCAGAAAAAAAGTAGTTATTGTTTCTAGGATGATGTCACAACTCTTTTGAAATGTATCTTCCAGTTACATTTGAACTACTTCTGGATATTCTACTTAAGTGCTAGTTATATAATTGTCAGTGTGGCCTAATTAAAGGACTGTGCTGCACTTACTAAATACTAATATCTATGTTGGTATAGTAATGCCATTAAAAGAAAAAGAAACAAATCCCATGGATCTACCTGTGGTAGGAAGGGTAGATCTTCCATTGTATGGTAACATGCTGGGCAAAATGACTGCAGGTTCAGTCAAGCTGTATGATGAGGTGCATGTATTCTATTTTCACTAACTTATACCTGTCTATTTAGAATACAGGTCTTCCAAGCAGCTGGTAGATTACCAGGTGTGGACTTAAGTTGCTGGGCTTGCAATAGGAATTGCCAGCCCTCATAGTGCGGGTCTATGTGGGGCTTTAATCAGTAAATGCCTCCACATTCTGTATTACAGTAACATTGGCTCATGTATATTACTTCCTGCTGCTGATGTATTTTTCCATTGTAAAACAAAGTTTTAGTGTGGATTAACCAGGTCTTTATTTTCTGTTAATTTAATAACAAGCATTACTGTAGTGTGATTGTGTATAGATATCCTTAGCTGTCAGGTTTTTTACTTTGGGGGGGGAAGCAAACTTCAGGAATATCCTGTGCTGTGTGTGCAGGAGAGCAGATGCCTAGTGCTGCTCTGGCATTAATCCCAGGAACCACTAGCAGTAGCGGGGTGCCGCCAACCTAACATGAACACAGGTGCTTCATGACAAACCTTACTAGCATGTTCAGCTGCATCATGTTCTGGCACTGTATTTTGAATGACATTAATTTATTAAAAAAGACTGAATCCAATTGCCTGAGTGTGCTTTTTGGCTGAAATAAATAGAGCTGTGCCACCCTCCCACCACACGCACACTTGTAACGAGTAGCTTATTGAAGGCAGCTAGAAATAGTTGAGCTGCAAAAAGCCTGGAGCTGAGTCTGTTGACTCTGCTCACTACTACTCAGCAAAAGCTGGAAATTAGGTATTGAAGTCAAACTGAGGAGTACATAGGACTGGACTCCCCTGCTATAATTTTTGTAAATCAGCACTTCTCCAGTCATGGTACAAGCTCTGCCCTATGAAAGTGAAGAACAGCAGGCATTAAGGAGGAACGTGTTCTGTAAGTTCAGAAGATGGCAGACCTATTTTCAGTCTTCAGTAATCAAGAGCAAATTTATTTACTCCATTGTTCCAGACTGTCACTGGCTTTTTCTTTATTGTTTCTTATTGCAGTAAATGCCATTGCAGCCTTCAATAAAGACAACACCTCTATATTGTTTGGGCTAGGTCTCAAGGGCCTTTACAAAGTTGCCTTGTACAATTATTAAAGTTTTTGACTAGAAAAGGGGCTTTAGATAAGAAATCTGCCTTATATAGAACTCTTCCTGATGCTTTGGCATTTTGTGCCATCTGAGGATTTATGGGACTCAGAGTAACAATGGCAAGCTACCAATTTTTTTTTTTATGAAGGTGACATAACATGTTTGCATTTACCATTACATAAACTTTTTTTTTAACACCTACATTTTTTAGATAAGAGGTGTGAGGTGACTCAGGAGCTCCTGCTGATAGGTCTGTTTATATTGCTTTCATGTTGCAAGCCTGTGCAAGGAAGCATATGTAAGAAGAAAGACAGAGATACTCCTTTATAATGCAATTTGGAGAATCACACACCTCAGGCAAAAACAGAAGCTGTACAGGTAACTCCAGCCTCAATGGCCTGCTCAGTTCTGTGGTTCATTCTCACTTCACCCTACTGTTAACAGGCTGCATTAGGCTTTAGGACAAGGTTGTGTTGTTTTAACTGCAGCTGATCTATAGCTAGTGAAGGAGTAGAGTAGGCTCATTCTGTTACTGAGAACTTTCAAAACAAAACAAATTAAAAGGGTGTATTTGAACAGGAAATAAGAAATACTAAATAGGAAATACTAAACTGCAATGGCTCTAAGTCACAACAGCCTCAGAACCTGGAAGAACTTGATTTTATCCATTTAAGAACATCTTTTGAAATACAGGCAGTCTGCATGACTTCCTGCTCATCTGCATATTTTATATTTTTTTTCTGTACATTAAGTGCATGCATTGTTTTTTATGTGACCCAGGATTATAAAGTACCTTATGTAAAATTTATTTGCTATTACTAATACGGCATTTAAAGACTGGTCAAGTGGTGAACAGTTCTCTAGTGACTGCTAAAGACATACTAGTAGCTCACTTACACAACTAGTTGCTGAGCCAGTGTTCATCCCCAAAGAAAAACAGCTGGCAAATGCTATTCTCCAGTCTAAATTCTTGCCTTGCATAATTCCAGAAGGAAACTGTGCAGCCAAAGCATTGTCATCTGCCTGGAAGTGGTCACTAGTGGTAGACTTAGAGAAAGACTTTTGCAGGAACAAAGACAACAGCTGAACAAAATGCAGTTCTCATGTCATAAATAAAGCAAATATGATTAAAGCCTCACAGAGATCTAGCTAATGTCTTAGTACAAAGCTTCAGCCTAATCTTAGCCTACTCAACGTGTACTTGGCTTTGAAGTACATTTACATACAAGTTTCAGTGAATCAACTCATGTCCTCAAGCTCTGCTTGCTACATTTGCAAAGATGTTTACCTCTTTTCTGGTAAAGCTAATTTAAGTCAGTCCTACATAGTTTCAGTTTCCCTTACCTAAAGTAATAAAGTCACCTGGCCTCTGCTAATTTTTCATGCAGTCAATTTTTTTTTTTACAATGGTTTAAACACATACATAATTGCAAGTTTAATTTTTGTCAGATCAGTCAGATCTGGGACAGTGAATTGTGCCAAGGTTTGCAGAGAACAGAATCAGACAGATAGTTAAATTTGGGGTGAAAATAATTTGGTAACATATTAAAGATTATTTCAAGATATAAAGCACTACTATTTTTCCCAATATTTCTCATTTCACTTCTCAGTGTCTCTGTTAAGATGCACAAGCACCTGCCCCATTGCAGTACAGCTAAGGGACACCTGTGGACAAACCTGTAGACCCCTGAACTTACTAGCCAAGACAGTGTTTTTCCTCCTTTGTTTCCCAATTCCAGCTACTTTCAAGTTGTTTTCTGTTTTTTGCTCTGGATTCCTACATGAAAGAAGCTCTAATTTAGGCAGATTAAACCAGGCTCACCCTTAAAACCAGTTTCTTTCTACTTCATGCTTAACATTAGCCACACAAAGTTCTGTTTAGTTCCACTTTCAGAAGTATTTAAAATACCTCCCTCCTACAACATTTCTCATGAGTACAGTTCAGCAAGGCAGAGTTCTTACAGAGCCTATAAACCCAGAGGAGGAGTGTGAAGAGAAAAAAAACCATGAAACCTTTTCCAAAATTTAAGAGCTGACATATGCTTCAGCCAGCTCTTTGGCACATGGCAGAATCCATATACACACAAATTTTTCACAGCAGCACAGTCAGTAACCACAGGTCATATTAGGCAGTATGTTAAGCTCAGTGGGGTTTTTTGCCACATTCTGGTATGCCTGGACTTTTTTCTCCACTGTGTTTCTGTGTGCATTTCTTGAGATGTGAGAGTTCCCTTCTCTACCTGCATTGCCTTCTCCAGTATTTTCAATCTATTTCATTGTGATGTTATTTCAATGCAAGTGATGTTATTTCCCATATTGTTTTTAAGACAGGATGACAGCTGTACATCTGCCTTCACTTCAAATAACTGTTCTTCTTTCAGTCTAAACATTCTTGCTTCATTATGCTCACCTGATCCAGAAAGCAGTGCCACATTATTGGTGATCTGGATTCAGACAAAAAAAAGAAGATTGTATAGGTGTTCTCTGCTACTATTAAGGCAAACAGTAATTGTGCTTTCATCAATATTAGTCAATAAATTCAGGGGTGGAAGAAAAAAAAAAAACAAAACAAAAAAAGCCCATCTTACTTGATCAGCTGATTTTGAAGTATTATTACAAGAGGAGCAATGTATGATTCAGCAAGTTGAACTTAAGACAGCTAGAGTTCTAAGTTCCATCCCAAATGAGATTAAGCCACCTGTATACAGATGTTATGCACACATGATGTCAATTTACAGGGAATAAGGTAATCTGAGTAAGGGCCACTATTTAACTGACAGAAAGTGGTCCATTTCCCTATTTTTTTATCAATCCAAACACTGCTTCTGATGTTTTTTAAAGAATGGGGTCAAGACCAGAAACATCACAAAAGTAAAGCTCTGTGCCTGCTTTTTTAAGTCACTCCCTTCTCTAATATAGCATTAAAGACTCAAAACACCAGGAAGCAATTTGTCATACATCTTTAATCATAATTCAATAACGTAGTGTTTCTCCCTTTAATGAATACTCTCCATGTTGCCCTTTTTAATGGAAACCAAATACCTGCAAGAAAGTGAAACTGCAGTGCATAAAAAGCATGAAGTAAATTCATCTTTCAGTGTCTTTGCACAACTACTTGCACATGGTCAGGAAAACCTTAACAAATTTTAGGGAATTGCAACCATTCTCTAGACATAACCTTTGTCTAATTCATATCTAAATGTTACCCAAGGCAGTCAGTTTCCTCCTGAAAAACCCATTTACGAAATCATTCTCAGACAGGTACAGTGACAGCTGCAGTAGAAATTCTGAAGTTTTAAAACATCTCACTATGGCAGAGAACTGGATGTGCAGCAATTGATTTACACAGCATCTTGATTTTGACCAGATGTCACAATCCACAGAAACTACAAGTTACTTTGAAGCTAAA
Organism: Trochalopteron elliotii; assembly: GCA_024734555.1. NCBI lineage: Eukaryota > Metazoa > Chordata > Aves > Passeriformes > Leiothrichidae > Trochalopteron > Trochalopteron elliotii. The sequence continues at coordinate 5,950,449 of JANPWX010000135.1, forward strand.
TCTACACCAAAATTTTAGTTGTACTTGAAATTCTTACTGATGTAAGAGAGGCCTGTGACCTCCTGAGGACTTCAATCAATTCACAACAAGCAGCACCCCACAGGGAATAAAAAGTCACTCTAGAGGTTCCTTTTGTCCTAAATTTGCAAAAAGCAACATCCATAATCAGTTTAAATGGAAGACAAATTTCAAAAAGGCTGCCAGTGAATTACAAACAGCTACCAATATCAAAACCAGATGCCTACAAGTGAATTCTGGTAGAATTAATTTATGAAAATAATACAGCTTTCTGAGCAGATGGAACTTTAAACAGGCTGGATGGTATTTTATTTTTCAAGCAGCACAGGAAAAATCAAATACATTACTTGTATGTTCAATTATCAAGCAATAGTTCCTATGTTTAAAAACTGTATTCACACCTTCACTTTTACAACTAAATACTGCCACATTAGTTTCTCTGCTTAGTAATAATTTGTATGGAAATCAGAAGCTTGTTTAGGCAAAATATTATATTTAATTACAAAGGTGCTTGAAACAGAAGTACAAAGTCAAACAAGCGCAATGTACCAGAACACTGACCTAAAAATTCTAATTAAATTGTGACATTTGAGGAAACTGGTGTGAGATATGTACAGGAATTAAGGTTATGACATGGAAATGACTGATGAAAGATGATGAACACTGCAGTCAAACAAAATATAAGGTCAGCAATACTTAAATCTTGTGGGGTTTTGGGGAGTTAACATCTCATATCTACGTTCAACAGGCAGTTCCTCAAACGCTGCCACATGCAAAAAGCTGAGGTTGATGCCTGTGATGAGAGCAAGTTGAGAGGTGTGCTATTGTGTTACCTGTAAGTCAGCATGTGCTGCATGTTGACAGCCAGAAATACCTTTACAACATCAAATCAGGACAGAGCTGTAACAATACCTTCACAGCTGATTGATTAGAGGCACTATCACCAATTCACTTAGGACCCATTGTCTCTCACAGTGCAGAAATAGATGTCAGGGCTTTTGAAATGGAAGTCAACTGCCTAAATCTTTCTGAATAATTAATAATGCCTGCACTGGAAATATTAAAGCAGGAGAGGAAAATAACTTGTATTTGCATTGGTTTTAACTAAAGAGGTTACAAACATTAAGTTAAGAAGAGAGCTACATGAGCTTAGATGAACCTCGGTGGCTGCATGCCTTCCTACAGCCCAAAAGTAAACTTAAGCAAATGTTGGAGAGCAAATGTAGATGTTAATGAAGAAAACTAATTATGAAGATCACCTCATCTCCACCCACTTGTAGAGTCTTAATCACTGCTTAAATCCGAGTTTAAATCGGAGTCCAACTTGCTGGCAGGGTGCCAGTTCTTAAAAAGACTGAAGAGTAACGTAAGTTTTTTATTCTGTCATTTGTAACGAAAGGAAAACACTCCTAATCAGAGTGTACATTTGGTTCCACAACAGAGACAGCTGGGACAGTGAGAAAAAGGCTGCAGAGAAAGTCTGGTCTGTCTGGTCTTCTTGCCCATAAGAGAAAAATTGTGAAATATCACAACAGAATCACTGTACAAAGCAACAAGCAGCCAATGAGGGCATTTCCTTCTGTCTTTCCTCAGATTAATCCATCAGAAAAAAAACAAACAAAGCTTTCTAATACCCCTAGGCCAGTGATGGAATCTGGGGGAACAAGGGGAATGCAGAGAGCTAATAAACTGGCGATATAAATTTGGAGCATTTGAGAATTCAACAGGGAAAACCCAAGTGAGGAGGTGACAAAGACAAGGATATTGAAAAGGGATCCTTGAAGGTCCTGCTTCTACAGCTTGTACATGTAAATACCAACCACTTGCCTGGCTTCTAGAACTCACCATTGTGAGCTTCTAAGCCTAAATCTACCTAGGTGTGCCTTAAGTTGCTGGAGTTAGTTTTATAGGCGCTTAAATCCTTTATGCACCTTTCTTCAGTCTTCATTACAACATGGACCATGACCACTTGAATCCCAGAGCACAGATAATATGTTAGGCATTTCACAAAAGCAAGTGATTATTTTGGTTTATTTTCTTATCTGCATGCTGATTCAGAAAGCTCTAGACTCACCATGAATAAACAGGTCTAGTCTTAATTCACTGCATATAAAGTATTACCTAGTCTTTAAAAAGATGTAAATGTCTATTACAGAGTTGTGAAATAAAACTGAAAAGAGCATCAGAAGTTTTGGCAGAGATACAAAGACACACAGAGACCAGGAGCAATAGCTGCAGTTTGACAGATACATCCTACTTGTGTGTCAGAAGCAATAAATTAGTAGAGCTTTAGGGGACTTTTTTGCCCTTCTCAAATCAAACTACTCAAACTGGCTGTTTGTCTTTAGGTTTTCCACAGTCATTCCATCTAGTCTATCCTGGAAAAAAAAAATTAAAGAAGGCTTTAAACCAGATCCCATGTTTTCAAATCACTGAAGCAAAAAACCTGACAACCAAGTTGCTGGACAGTGACAATGTTATGTAAGTGTGGCTTTTCTATTAACTTTACAAATGCACATAAGGAATTAAAACTTAATTTCCTAAAAACATTTGAGCCTTCTTGTTTATCTCTTGTGCAGCTTCTGCATTTCATTTGAGGAATAGGAAATATAATCATGACTACAAATCTTGGCCCCAGAAAAGAACATGGCAAAATGCTGACAGATACTGATGAGGCAATAAACTAAGAGCCTTTTGGTACAGAAAAGTTGGAACACTTGATAGTAATGCAGAAAATGTTAAGAGCAACGTGGGGATGTCAGAAGGCATCTAGAGGCACACACATTGCAAGAAAACAGGAAATAATCTCCCTTGAAATCAAGAAATGTAGGAAGTGCAATAGGCTTGCATACAGAAAACACCACATGCATGTTACGTAGGAAATACAGCATTATGCCACATCTTTTTAAATAAACTATTATATTTCTTCACATAAGGATACGAACTGAGCTGTTCTAGTTACTCTCAATTCTAGTGTTACTTTCCTTATGAAAAAAGCAATTATCCAAACAGCACATTCCCTGAGTCGACACAGAAAATCCACATAGCTGATTTTCATTTGGAAGAGTCCTCATAACTTTACTGGGGGGAAAAAAAAACCCCACCAAAACCAAAAACAAACCACGCAGAGTTTGCTACTGTGCTAGTTTTGGGGTGGGTTTAGTACTTCATATTCATATCTATGCAACTATATTAATGTTGTAATTACATCCTAACTTACAACACTGTCTATGATCCAGTGCCAGTTTGGAAGAAAGGCTTTGTAATTCTTTCCCTGAAGAGATCTCTCCAACTGGAATCTCATTCATGTCCCATTGGAAAAACTCAGCCAAAATATCCAAAGGTATGAAGGCCTACTGTATAACATGAAAAAACTACTGATTTTGCAATTGTCACACAGATTTGGAGACACAAAGAGAGATAGAGATAGATTCATACAAACAGCTCTACATGGATACAGCAGATAGAGGAAAAAAAAAACCCTTGTCAGCCACAGTCTTACTCTGCACCTTGTTGACTTTAATTTGCAGGTAAAAGTGTGAAAGTTCCACCCTTTAAGGGTTGCAGAGATTCTCTCAAGTCCAATCTAAAAGAGGAATTATTATTTATATTCTGCTTATTTCTAATAAGAATTCACAAACATTTGGCTATCTGGATTGAAAAATAGAACTACTTTACATAAATATCTTCAACATCCAAGAAAATGTACAAATCTGAAGTCAAACACATTTGGCTTGCAACAAGCCCCATTTGCTAATGTCTTTATAAAGGCTCAGTTTTAAAGAGAAGTAGTCATTTTAAATATAACCAATACACTGCAAATGCCATCCCATTTTATGGTGACACACACCATTCTTCTATACTCCTAGGGAAAGTGAATAGTAACATTCCACATCTGCTTGCAAGCAACATATACCTTATTTTGGTCCTGGGGAGGTAATTTCCACTCCTACATTTTGGAGTGGTCTTTTTACAGCTCAGAGAAAGATTGCACCTGAAATCGTCAGCAGCATTCTGCCAAACCACCATTTAGTCCCCAAGGCTTTGGGTTGAGTGTGTGAAAGTGGAAAACCATGATGACATTGCTGATTTTGCACTTGTGAAGGCTCCTCCAACAGACTGACCTGCAATACAAAACAAAGATCAATAGTGAAGTGTTATCTTTACTGAGCTGCTACAAAGAAATATTAAAAAAAAAAATTACTCAATCAGTTGTCCAATTTGAGATTTAAAATGCAATTCCAGAGTCTGTGCCAGAAAGTATTCAAAGAACTTGAACACAGCAGCTCAGCAGAAATGGCCTATGGTGTCCTTTGCCTGGGAAGGCTTGGTAGACTTTGGGCTGAAAGGCTCTCCAGACCAGAGTGCACCACAGCAAAAAGAAAAGACAGACTCCAACAGAATAGAAGAGAAAGTTAGTTTTTGGCACAGCTATTGCCAAACCACTATCAGATCCCTTAATGGATGAACTCCCATTAACTCACGCTGCAAGATGACAATGTGATGATGCCCCTGTTCAAGTGCAACAAGTGCTTTTCTAGAAAGTTGCAGAAACTGAGACAAGGACTTTTTCTGATCTCAACCAGCTTTGGATACTTTCAGTCAAACTGACATCAAAGTTGAAAATAACTCATTGCAGATGGTGGTCAAAGTATTTACCAGATTACATGGAATCTCTTACCTGAATATCTCTCTTCCCATATTCACCTCCAGGCCACACTGGAAAAGGAATGTACACTAATTTCTTTATCTAGCTGCTTCTCTTTCTGCCATTACACAATATATGGGGCCTCAATCAGCAGCTTTACCCTTCAAAATGTTGCTCTGATTTGTGCCTATTATAAAATACACTTTGACTAAAACAAAATATAACTGAAAAATAGGATGCTTCCTCAAAAAGCACCTGGCATAGATGGAAACTGATTTTAAATGAATTTCTTACCTACAGCTTTTCCTGTTTGTACCACATTCCGGCTGGTAGAAACCATCACATTTCCAATCTTCTTTCCACGTTCACTGTTTTGCACTGAGCTGAACAAGAGAGATACTGAAGACTGTTAGTTGACTGACTTATTACTCCCAGGTGTAAATAAACTAGGTATAGTATGTATCATTACACACAGATTTACACAGCATACATATATATATATATAGTTCACATATATGGTCAAGCCCAACTCCTGCATTATCCACAGAGATCAGAGGATGAAAAGCTTCTCAAGAAAAGATGCTGCCAGCAGGACAGGAAATCAAAACACCCAATGGTTCATTCTTACACAGCACACTTTAAACCTTTCACAGACTCCATCAGGGTGGAAAAGACATCTGAGATCATGGAGTCCAACCCAGGACTGAACACTACCCTGTCAACCAGACCATGGCACTGAGTGACACATCCAGTCTTTCCTGAAACAGCTCCAGGGACAGTGACTCGACTCCCTAGGCAGCACATTCCAATGCTCAATCAATCTTTCCTAAACGTTTACCAGAATACATTTACGATCAAAATTACAAAGTCAGATTTGCAGTAGGTTTGGGAATTCTTATCCCTAATACATCACCTTTAAACAGAACAGCAAGTGTAACTGATCTGTCCTTTTTTTCTAGATAGAGCTAACTTTGTATCTTTATCTAAATTTTTGATCAAGGACAAGTTTACATTCATGCTTTTGTAAAGAAATGCAAGAAAATGACAGACATGATCATCATTTGGAAAGAAAAGCACAAAAGCCATCACTTCTACTGCACAAGTACAATCACTTGAAAATAATCTCATTTAGTTTTAAATTATAACTTTCAAGTCCACATTTCAGGCTTTGCAAACCCATTAATGTGAAACTTAAAAACACATCATGCTACATTCTTTTCCCACTTTCAAAATCTTCAGTGTAGATGGAAAAAGCAGAAGAAACAGAATACACCAAAATCAAGTCTAGGCTCAGTTTGCAAAGGCAAGTAATTTTGATATTACTGCTATCAAAGTCCCACCTGCAGAATAAAGGCACTGTTGTAAAAATAGTTATTATTAGAAGGACACTAAGAACTACTGGTCCTTTTACACTGATGTCACACTACCCAGAAGAGTTAGTAACTCCCCTTTCAAACAAGGGGACAAAACCAGGCCAACATTATAGACACCTCTAGAGCTTTCAGACTAAGACTTTGTAGAAAGATCATCCATTAATAAAAGAGAGAGAGACTGTTGTTTTATGGTCAGCACAGCTAAGTGAGAAAAGAATCCATTTTGCCCAGTGCTTAATGCCCAGGCTGAATTCTGACTTCAGTTAGAGCTAAACAGCTATGGAAAAAACAAGCAGCACTGAGTTTTAGACTTAAATTTTAAAGGCAGCAGTTGAGATCAACTTAAAGTTCCTCTGAGTCTGGTACAATAAGACTATGCAGAACTCATTTGAAACTTGTAAATTGAAGGGACTGAACAACATCTCACTATGCATACAGTGAACTTTGAGTTTTAGAACAATGCTCTATTAAAAAACAGCTAACTAGGAAAAAAAAAAAAGCTGTTTTCTGCTAATAATGAAACCTAAAGTCAAATCACTGATGGAAGTTTTAACAGCTTTAATTGACAAATTTTAACATAAATATACAAAAGCCTTATAATTGCAATGCAAAAAAATCAAGGCTGTATTAGGTAAAGTCCAGCACAAAATAGTACATTTGCCTTTTATTTTATTGTTATTTATTTCAGGCAAATGTTTCATCTTTAGGTATCATTTTGCAAGAGAACTTTGAGTGTAGTTTCATGAAGATGGCCAATTTTAATCCTTATCCTGTTTAGTTCATGATAGCAACAATTATAGTTATTGATATTTGACCACACCTCTAAAAAATACAAATGAAAGTACCATGTACTTACTGTGACAACCTTAACTTAACATCTGATACAGAGTACTGTCCCTGGAATGGATGGCTAGAAGAGGAGGAAAAACCCAAGAAAACATTAATTTCTTTTTCGTGATGAATCTACATCAAGCAATTATTAGCTGTATTCCCCTCTGTAACTTACCAAAAAAAAAAAAGTTTAAAAAATACTTTGCAGACTACTACTCTATCACTTCACAGAAGTCTGGCTTGCAGTGACAGATTTCAGATTCAATGACAGATTTCTTATGAACTACCTGAAAGGTGCCTTCTAATTACAGATGAGATATTAACAACCTTTTCATACTAGGTCAAAAGCACCTCCTTCCAGCAACAGATGGCAAATAGAAAACATCCCTTAAGCAGACCAAAAAAGTTTTGTAGGTCTAAGGAAAAACCTTTTTCAGACTGCAACAACTGACAAAGTAAAAGCAAACAAAACTCCCTGCAGCAGAGCAATAACCCACACTAAACAGAACACATGCAGAGCCAACAGTGGTACCAAGCCTGGCATTGTCAAAATTTTTCAGTGAAAATACACAAAACAGCCAGCTCCCCTCCATCCCACCAGTGACAACCTTGGACACAGCTACTCCCTGCACACCTGGAAGCAATTCATAAAAAGCAGAACCATGTGAGGACAATTCCTGAGGAATGACAAACTTTCTGCAGCTGGGGACAGCTGACAATCAACTTGAACAAGTTTCACTTCTCCTAACTCTGGATATGTTTTTCTTCATAAAACTACTGCCCAGAATTAGAGTAAATACTACAAAGTTTCCTTACCTAGAATTTACCTCTGCAAGGGCTGGATGCTTGTTACTATTCCATACTCTATAGTTGTGGGTATTTTTCCAGGCTGTTACAAATGCTGTTCCAAAGTCTGACAAAATCTTTTCATTGTCTGATAAATTAAAATGAAGATGAGAATTTGAAGAAATTCATTAGAGATGTAATAATTACAAGACAAATTACTTTTTTTCTTGTAAGAAAAATTACATTTTTCCAGGCTCTTATCAAGTCTGCAACAATTAAAACTCCAGTACTAAAATGTGGGTACTTCAAAAATGGTTTCTTTTTATTTTAAAGTGTCAAAAATATACAGTATCAGGACAAGAGGGGAAAAAAAAGTTTAAAATTACTTTCCTTATTTTTGATTCATTTATAAAGCTCTAAGAGCTCAACTGTGAAAAAAAAATCCAAATATATGTCTCTTGACTTTTTCTCTGGGCAGTGACAGGAAAGGGAAAAGAATGGCCACAGAGCAACCAAGAACAACACCACAATTTGTACTGGTCTTAGTCAGATACATTGGGCTTTGCTGTACTGTTATTACTCATTCAAATTTAGTAATTCCCAAACCCATTCCAAAACTACAGTAGAAAATACTGTGGAACAAACTTATCATAACAACATCCCCTTTAAAACACTGAAGAATATAGGAAATAATTTAACAGCCAGCCAGTGAAGTAGTATGAGTTCCCAGAAAACCCTGATATTTCATATCAATCTGGTAATCCTCTTAAAATATTAATTTTGTCAGACCAACAACTTGGCACCTTTCAGACTTTAAAATCAGGTTCTCAATCCCATGTTTTCTCACATATACCACAAAATAAAATCTGAATTTAACTGGTGTGAATAGAGAAAAATCATTATGAGAATGAAGTTAACAGGGTAAGTTGCAGGGCAAACTAAACATTTTCCACAAATAAAAACCACTGATTCTTTTATTTATATTCACACAAAAGGTTGGAACACAGACAGTTCCTTCTGAGGTAAAGCAAAATATGTTGAGCTCCAGGAAACAAAAGCTTATAAAGCCTGTAAATGACACTTTTCATGTATGTGAATCCCTACTTTCCCATTCAGACCATGGCAAGAAGGGAAAGGAGCTGGAACAGTCTAGTAAAACTTCCTGAAGGCAGATGCTTAACCTCATGTCTCCTTGAATCCAGGAAGTTTCCCAAAATTAACTTCAGGTTGCAACACAGTCTAGAAGACACTCAGATTTGTCTCATCACATACAGGTTTCAGGCACTTCTACTTATGAGGAAAACTTAAATCAAGGAGAAGAAGACATTCTAATAAGAAAGTGTCTGTAAGACTGAACTAAGGATTAATAACAAGGTTGTCAAGAAATAACAAGGACAGCCAAAGACAACTGAAATAGCAGCCTAAAATGAAACTTTAGGCAGAGGGAGATCCACTGACAGACCACACATCGACAGCAACAGAGCAAATGCTCGACATGTCCACCCTCATCTCCATCCCCAGACAAGGTATCTGTTCTACCTGGTTGCAGCACAGCAGCAAGCAGTGCATGAAGATAAGCACTGAACTGAGCCCTGATCCACTCATCTCCTCCTTCCCATCCAGTGCCATCAAGGAACACATCATCCCTGTTCTCAGTTACATGCTTCACCAAGTAATCTGAAAATCTTAGGTCAGCAGTTGTTGGGTTCAGGATCTTACGGAGTTCTGGATCGTGGATTTGCACATGAGCATCTTCTATCTGTTTGAAATAATTCCAAGGGTAAACATTTATCTAAATAAAAATGCTTATACAAACTTAAACTACTATATATTGCTACCTAAATCAAAACACTCTTTCCCCCAAAATACAAAGAAGAAACAAATGGCCAAAGAAACAATGAACTAACTGTTCTCTGAAAGTCAGATACTGCTCTGATCTATCCAGAATTCGATCATTTCCCTGGCACACAGTAAAAGCTGCTTATTTGACAGGATTTGGCAGAAATTTTGGCAGAGGAGGTATGGTGTTCTTTGATTATCACCTCTATTTATTAAGTTGATTACAAATACGGAACCATCTTAGGTTACCAGATGCCGATTACATAGTTGTGTCTATTTGCTAGAAGTGATACAGTGGGTGTTTTAGATACTGTGTTTTTACCCTCTTGATTAAATCAGATGGAAGTCAATTCAGTACCTGCATCTGATTCTCATCTGCAAGCACTTATTTTCAAAGACCTCATTACAAAGCCACGAAAATGCCCATGATATGAAGAATGAAATTAAATCACCAACACAAAAAAATTTAACAAGTGCCCTGCAAATTCAAATATCAGGTACATATAGAAATATGGACAATAGTTTTGCACAGCTGATCTAATCCTGTCCTCTCAAGTCATAGAAATTTAACAAATTTCTGCAGCTGAGAATTTATTTCATATGGAAGGAATTCAAAATTTAGGCATGCATGTGAAACTGTCAAGCTACAAAGAAAACAGAACCTCAGCTTCCCCCAACTCTCCCCCCAGCTCAAATGCAAAGATCCATACTTCCACAATTGCATCACTCAGGTGTTTCTGCTGACGGAACAGGATGTTGGTGGCTCCCGCAACAAAGCCGCGCACTGTCACATCCGACAGGAGGTGATGCTGCTGCAGCGCCATGTACGGCAAGCAAAGGTACCCCTGCAGCAACAGAGACGTTCAGAGAAATAACATTAAAAAAAAAGTGCCTCTATTCAGAGGTTTTCCCAATAAAAGCCAGCATATTTCACCCAGAATGAACCTTGGTTATTACAGTTTCAGCCACAATCATTTGTTGTTTTGCTACATGACATTTGCAAAGCGAAGCCACCAGATTCCACATGAATTAAATTTTCCAAGAGATTGTGTTGCCTTCCAGTCTCAGGATTGAAACTGAAATCCAAAGCAAAGGACGAGAATTAAATGTGTTTGCAAGGCAACAGAATAAGCAGTGTAAGAGCAATAATAAGCAGCAAGAATGAGGCCTCAGGTCAGTTCAGAAACAAGAAGCCAACGGAGATATGGATTCATCACTCCAGTTGTGCACATGATGTCTTCTGGCAGTTGTGGGGCACATAATGCAGGAAAGGTACAGACAGCTATCCACATTTTGTGGGTGGAGATTTCCAGACACCAGAGATAGCAATCAATTTTTGATAAGCATATGCAAGCCTGCTTTAAGAAAGAGCAGGACAGAAAGCAACACACTATGCTTTTTAGCTACTTTAGGGTTGTAAGTTAATCTAGTATCCTACACTCCAATTCAAAAAAAACCCCGGAAACATTTTGAAAAAAGGCTTTGAGTTAGTCACTGAGGGATTACTGAGAGGCAGATGTAGGTAAATTTCTTTTTAAACATAGGATCAACATATCCCTGACATCTAATTCAGCTGTTCAACTGCATAAAGCTCAAAGCAATTTATTCACTAGGGCTAACGGCACATTGGACAGAAACAAAGAGCACATACACTTTATCACCCAGTACATGGTAATTGGAAACATATGGAAGAAAGGAGCATAACTACTCCCTTTTGTTATATTAGACACAGGGATGGCCTTAGAGATGACAGCACTTATCAGCTGAAAACAAACAGCCTATGTCAAAGGAACAGCAGTGCTTTGAAATGAATCACAAACCTAAAATGGAAAGTTTTCAAAAAATACAGCTTAAGAAGCAGGAAAGGGAAGGTTTAATTACTGTATACTAAAGTAGCAAGGTCTGGGAAATCTTTCACTATTTAAAGTATCAAATGTCAGTTTACAAATGCACATTTGTAAGTACAACAACTTTTATTTTCATGAACATGTTCCATTCTTTTTTAAAAGAGTGCAAATGACTATTAGATCTTACAGAACTGGTACTAAAGAAACAAGTACCACAAGCTATTTTCCCTTATGTGTACCTGGATAATGTATTATGCCACCTGGCAAAACCTCCTCCCATTCAAATTTGTCAGATTTATTAGTCTGTCCATGGCATGGCATAAAACAATCCTGAGTTAAGAGCCCTAAATGAGATGTAAGCTTTCCAGTAAGTGGTTAAAACTGTAACTTTGAATCAGATTTTTCTGCTAACTCAGACATGCAAAGCTTTTTCTGCTTTAATTACACTGGCTGAACTCAAGTGAAAAGTGCCTTTGTGGAACAGAAGGTAAACATGCAGAAAATGTCAGCTTCCCTAAAATCCTTTTCCATTTGATGAGCTTAGCAGCAAACAAAAGTTTGCACTTGGAGGTCCCCTTATCAATTATTTTATTCTTGCCTTCCATCTAGTATTTTCAAAGAACTAGACTAAATGCAACTTACAGGCTATAGTGCACATTAGACAGACCATAAGGACAAACATCAAATGCAGATCTTTGTTGAAACAGCATTTCTAATGGCGACATGAGGCAATACAGGACAATGACATTTGAGCTGCTCACTTGGGCCCACACAGTGTACTATTTCCAATGAAAGCTACAGTGATAAGCTTAAACACAGTCATAAAATACAATATGCTGCAATAAAATTCAAATAAACCCCTGCAAAGGAAAAAAAAAAACCACTTTGAACATCAGCAGCTTGAGGAAATAAATCTGAATCTTATATCTTCTACTATGGGGAAATGTTCATTTAAAAGTTTATTACATTAAAAACAAAACAATGAAATGTATTCTATTACTTATTTTATTGATAGCAGTATCTCTAAAAGGGATGTATTTTACCTGGTTTTTATGGGAAACTAGCCCTACTTACCATTCCTATTGCTTGTTATCTGACTATGCCTATTAGAATCCTTAGAGATTCTGGAATACCTGGAGTTCAATTAGGTATCAGTGCAAGCTAAAAATTCAGCAGCTCAGCACCATGCACTGAGAGACACAGGAAACAGTTATCACAGACAGGAGGGTGAAATTTCATCTTATGTATTTTTTGTGTGTGTTTATATGTATACATGCATTTATATAGACATTTTGTGCATATATACACATATGCATTTAAAAATACATATATAGATATAAATTAAAAGAGAAAACATAGACTTAGGTGTCAGCAAAGGTAGAGCTTTCAGAATCTTTGTTTATATTAAGGTTTCTAAAGGCTTCTGAAGTACTCTGATCTTGCCCTACATAGGTTAGATCACCAGTTCCTCAGACAAAAAGGAAACTGTAGTTTCTGCTGCATACAATTTATTAACCACAGTGGGGCTGTAAGTTACCACCATGTAAAATTGCAAAAAAATTGCCAATAGTATTGAAGTGTAGGTATGAAAGTGGAATGCAAATATGCATGTGCACAACCCTCTCAGGCCTTTCCACCTGCCTAGGAGAGACCATACTTACATGTTTTGTACCCTACTGTCCACCTGGAGTTCAGTACCCAAAATTACTAGCCACTTCTGGAAAAACAGAAGTCTTTATGAGTTACCAGGTACCACAAGGAACACGCTTACCTTTGTAAAAATAGCCAGTGGCATCCCATACTGGTCCTCTTCCAGCCCAGACACCAGTCCCTGAACAAGCACGGTGTGCCCTGTGTTTGCCTGGGGCTGCACAGTGATGGGGAGGCTTTCGGAGCTCACGCCTTTGCTCCGAAGCGTTTCCGCCTGTTCGGATGCTGGATTCTCACGGTCTCCTTCTTTCAAACTAGACTCCTCCAAAATGCTGGGATCCAGGGTCTCCCAGTCACTTTCTGAGGATGCTGGAGAAGCACGAGAAGGAACTTTCAAGCGCTGCACAGTATCATTGGAGGACTGAGCTCCATTGCAAGTCTTCTCAGGCTGGGAGAAAGGCACATTTGCTTTTTGACCTTCCAGTGAATTATTTTCTGCCATGGTCCTGTCTCCCTCTCCCATTGCTAAGTTTGCACTTGAAGCATCAGCAGCAGACACAGAAACATAGTCATCTAACTGTGGTCTATTTTCCTGCAAGCCAGCATCCTCTGATATGCTCTTTCTTGGTCTGTACTGTGAGCAGTCACTAAGACCATGTTCAATCATACCTGGAAAGAACAGCACAAACGAATATGAGCATCTCAATCAAAATTTAAGTGACTTCTGTAGGGGGAAAAAAAAGTGCTGTTGTGTACATAGAGGAAATCATGTATTTTAAAACACTATTTTGGGGAGGGAGGGGTGTGTTAAAAAACCCAAACCCAAGCCCTACACTTTCTCTCCTAAAGAATCTGCCCTAACATTTTGCTTTAAGAAGATTGGTTAGAAGCTAAGGATTAGCAAGGTTAGGGGTTATATTTGTTTGTTTATTTGTTTTTAAGAGCACATGTGGAAGGGAAAGTCTGTATTTTGGGGTTTTAAGGAACTCAACAGGAATGTGTTACTTATTCAGGGGCCCCATCTATGTTACCCACAGGAAATACAGAAAACCCAGTGGCTCCAATTAAGCACAAGAAATAACCCATAAAGTGCAAGCAGTAAATGTTAGGAGGTGTGTGCATAGTACATGGACATGCACACAAGTCACCCATTTTTTAGGCAACATATCAACCTAACTTTGTTATCACATAAGTTGATTTCCAGGTGACAACACATCCTGTCTCAGTTATCACCAGAAAGTATATAAAAAGAAGTTCAAACTTCTTACCAGGAAAGAGTGACAAGACAGTCATCAGAGCTCCCACCAATCTATTTACAGGAGAAATATAAAACAGCACCTGGTGGCAGGAGAGAGGGCAATGGAAGGAAGAGAGAATGCAAGAGAAGAAAGGGGAATTAGGGAGGGGAGAATGAGAAAAAGAACATTACACTTATGCATGACAAATGACGCATGCAAACTATTCAAGGCACTGCTTTTTATGTTATATCACAAAGTCTGCTTACTGACAAAACTTCCTACAACAGTTCAAAGTAAATATTTAAATAGGTCTACAGAATCCTAATATAATATTTGTAATATATGTTATATACATATATATATATGTATATATATATATATATATATATATATATATGTATATATATATATATATACACACACACACATATATACATGTGTTTGTAACACACTTCCCAGTTATTCAGATTTTTCTACTGGTTAAGATTTTTTTTCAAATTGATCCAGTTAGTGAAGAACTGACAGAAAAAAGTTGTTGCTGGCATGCTGCATAAATTCTTGTTCATTTGTAGCACATTAAATTCTCTGTTACAAATCAAAGAGGCCAAATAATCTCCATTCCAGAACACTGACACAAACCTATGCAAAAACATTTCTTTTAAGGAGTTATATTAAGGATATGTAGATAAATGGAAAACAGGATAAATGCCTCTTATTACAGTAATATTCATATGTAACAAAAAAATATTTTTTGGAAACAAGACATGACTGATACTAACTCTGGCAAAGCACTTAAGGCATAACATGGGAAAACAGAATCTCCTTAACTGAATCAGAGAGACTGGAATTAGTAAATTAGTTAGGAATTCAAAAGGGGGTGTCAAAGGCTAGCAGTGAAAGAAGAAACAGAAGCCAGACTGAATATTACTACTGTAATTTCTTCAAAATAGGCCTTCAGGAAAAAAAAGGGGGGGAAAGGAAAAAACAAACAAAGCAAAATAAAACCAAAGCAACCCAACCCCAAAAAATCCCCACAAAAGTAAACTCGTTTAAAAATGCCATTTTTACATCCTTAATCAGTATAAAAAACCATACGTGAGCATTACGAGGAATCAAGAATGCAAAGGAATACAGAATGATCTAACTTAGGACTTTGCAGTCCAGTGTAATAGGCATATGATATAATTAAAAGTGCTAGTTTGTGGACATAGTCTTAATAACAGACTTCTGCTGCAAGAAAGGAAGACACTTTAGAAGAGACTGATGAATAACAACTCATGTCCCACTAGTATTTGCCAGTCTACAAGCTGGTGAACTGATGGAACAAAGAGAAAGACCTACAGAGCCTTAACGCAGGCCAAATGATATTTAATGGTACCTCAGCTCAAAACAGACAATGTACATTATCCTAAACATACTACAAAGAAAAACTGTACAAGATAGGTGAATTCAAATTGCAACAACCACTGAAAAAGCATAATGAGAAGAACAAGCAGCTCATCTCTAGAAAGAGTTTTGGTTGACTCCAAGGGGGAATAAAAAAGTCTAACTTTAAAGATGCTGCTTTATAATGTATGTATGAAAAATGCATGATGTAATAGCAATGAATTACAACAGAAAGCCTATGATACTCCCACAGGTTTAGATTCTCAGACACCATGCATTCTTAGCCAAGCTTATTTTTAAGCCTACAGAAATAATTAAGCCTATAAAGAAGTACCTAGTTTTAAAGAAATCTATTCCAGTCTAGGTTTTTGTCTGAGTATACCACTTACTTAAGGCAAATACTTTTCTGTATTTGTTTCATCAGGTCCCTCTGCCATCTTTCTGTCCATAAGGATGCACACTTCCTTACCCCTCCCAACCCCACTACATGGGCCACAGCAATTACTTCAGCAAACTGGGTGGTCCTGGCAGCAGAAAGTGAAATGATCACCATTTGGAAGTAGTCTTCCAGCCTAATAACAACTGAGAGGTGAAAAAAATTCTTTTAGCCTGTGGAAAAACATCAACCAAATTGCTACGGATTAAAGGAAATTAGTCTGTGGCATTTTTCAGATCAAGGAAAATTGGCATTACGAGCGTCTTTGAACATACAAATTCCCACAGTTATTTTGAAACCATAACATTTGCCAGAAAACAGGCAGTGCCTGAAAACCAAAACTTTCTTTTGAAATTGCAAGTGTTGTCTTCCTGTCAGAGCTTAGGGAAAAACAGACACAAAGCAACCTGCAGGTTTGCTCCACAAGCATACAGTTACTTTCAAAACAATTTCGTATGTTTGAATAATGCGAACACACTTGGGAAACCCTCTCTCTCCTCTCTTCCTGTGCATTTGTGCCTTGTGCTTTGAGCAGTTTCAAAAAGAACTGTAGCTCAGTGAAGTATTTTCTTTGTATGTGTCCAAATGCTGAACTGATCTGGTGACCCCTACTGTGCCATAATTGTATTTTCTCAAGTGTACTTTCTGCATAGCCTTTAATGTAGCCATCTTCAGCACAGATTCTCATCAACAAATATGAGAACTGTCAAGGTATATCTGACTTACAGAATTAAGTGACAAATGCAAAAGCTTTGGAGAAGCTGCTACAGATATTTTAAAATGGAATAGCAGATTTACTGCCTCATGAAAAATATCTAGGTCTCAGATATAGACTTAAAAAAGCACCTCCACAACTGTTTTGATAACTTACAGAATAAATCCTACTGACTTTTCAGCTACAGCTAACAGGAAATTCTAACATGCCTTCCCAGCACTCTGAAGAACTTGGGTTTTAACACAGCAGGTTCACTGAAGAAAAAAGACATTTGGGAAACTGAAACAAAGCTTTAACTAACATTTTTAAACCAAAACAAAATCCCTGCATAAATATGTCTGGCAGCTGACACACAGTCATTTCACTCAAAGTTCTTGCTCTAGGGCATTAATACAAACACAGAAGAAAACAAATGTCTCAATTTCACATCTGCTTTCACATTTTGCATATTACACTTAAATTACTAAAACATCATTGCTTCTGAGGCAGTAAGATAGCCCAAAGCAAGCACTGAGCCTAGAACTCAGCAGTAATTACCAATTTATAATCTGAGTTCAGCCTGACCTAACAGATACAGCTGTCTTCATTGTCTCCTGCAGGTGTCCATGGAATTCAGCTCTGAAGAACACTTCTAGCACTTGTTTCCTTTGGTCTGTCTATTTAAAGCCTGAACCAGAAGTTTTACTTACTGAATCTTTGTACAGCTGTATGTGCCCTTTTAGGTACCCACATTTCCTATCAGCTGCCCCACACAGGTACCTATCTGCATGATGTTTATCCTGTCCTATATTTTACAGTAGATTAAGTTTCTCTGGACGCATTTCATCACATTTTACCTACTCTGGCTGGGATAGCAACTAAAGAAGCAAAGTGTGGACAGAACAGAAGTAGGAGCAAATTTATAGGTCAACACACAGCAGTTTCTTTCAGCCTAATAACCCAGTTTATATACTGATGTCTAGTTGTTGATATGACTTCAGATGCTTCTATTTTATAGATGAAAAATATTTAACAGTTGCATTTCCCTTTAAACTACCTGCCTCTGCTTACCTTTTTCTCTAGAAGAATCAATTTAAAAAGGATCAAGACCTGAAAAAAAACACAAAAAGAAAAAAACATGGTGAGTGAACCACTGCCATTTTTCAAAAATAATGTGCAAGCATAATCTCCTGTTCAAGGTTTTATATTAATCACTGCAGAACAATCAAATGCTTTTAACCAGTGAAACCAGTGTTCCAAGAGTCTTTCTCCACCTGAGCATACACTTAAAAATAACATGAGATGGAAAAAAACCCCAAAAAAATAATCAAAACCTCCACAAACAAGAACTCTACAATTTGAATCATATGTAGTTTAGCAGGAAGAACATGTGCAATTCCAGAATTTTGAAAAACAGTAAACTGCATAAACATAAATGAGTTTCTCCACAGAATTATTGAAAAAAAAATCCAGCAAAACACCAAGAATAGTATTCACCTCACCTAATTTTAGGCATCTACAGATGAGGCATCTAGATCAGAAGTGGTTGTTCAGACTCTCTATACACTCAAGGAAAAACACAGATGCTTCTGGGTTATGATTGGCAGACATCTGAAGTTAAATAAAAATGAATTCTACTCCAAAAATCTACTAAGCAGGTGCAAATACACCATGAAATTCAGATTCTCAAAGTTGTTTCCTTGATGCATCTCAGTTAATAAAAGGTTCTAAATGCTATTTGTACTTTAGCTATAGGATACATTCAATTTGAACAGAAATTAGGAAAAAGGAGAGGTCCAAGTCCCCTCAGGTTCTCTATGATGGCAGAAGCTACCAAATTTACAAAACACAAGGAAAATGCTCCAAGTTCTGTCTGTACAGACTTCAGCAGTAGTCTTTTATCACATTCATTGAACAAGAAATAGAAACAAGATCACAAATGAGATAGCATTTGCACTTTGGGACAGGACTACAAAATGTCACACAAACCTAGAAATCTTCAGGATTCACTCAGACTGAAAAAGCTCCTTAGTCTGGACTGTGCTTTCACTGAAGCTATGCAGGTGGAATGGGAGAGAAAAATCAGGAGGCTGTAACCAGCAGTACTTAGGAAACAGTCTTCTTATTCCCTGCTCAGGTATGTCAAGATATGCTTATTTTTCTGTTCCTCACAAAGCATTTGACTCCCCAAAATAGTGCAGTCCTTTTTATATCTAGTAGAGAATGCCTACCTTGTGTCTAAAATGGAGAACAAGATCCCGAGGAGACAGACCTGAGGCACCAAAAAAAGAGCAATTATTACAGTTCAACAGCTGATAGGGATACTAATTTACTTCTTGTCACCATTTTTCAGTGTGAGGGAGAAACCCATTATGGATTCTATGTGAACCTGGTTATTTCAATAGGATACAAAATTCTTTTTTTTTTTTTCTAGCAAGAGCAAGAATTCATCAACAATAGAGACAACAATAACATGAATAGTTGTGCTCTGAGTTAACTCCTGTTGGCTGCCACACAGCACTAGGGAAACACTGAGGTAAATACTACACTGCATTCAGAAAACACAGGGAAGGGTTAGAACTGGGTGCTGAGATACCCCAAATAAAAGGTAGACCCAAGCTTGAACAATTTGATGGTGTGGAGTGCTCAGTCTAAAAATCAAGAAAGTATCTTTTTATCAAAAGCAGATAAACAGCTGCTAGTCAGACTTTTAGGTCAAGGAGTAATATGGCTTTCAACCTGAAACTAAGTCCTATTATAACGCAAAACTACATTTTACATTTATTTAAATCCATTAATAAAGAAATGCAGACTTCTGGTGCTTAATCTCTTAATGCACATAAACAAATTAGCTCAGGAGAGGCATGTGTTGTTTAGTGTAACATCATCTCTGCTGCCTTGTACAAAACAAGTCACTTACCAAGATAAACTTGTGACCCTTCTAACGAGGTATTGCCCAGGGAACTATTCATATGATCATAAAGTTCCTGTAAAAGTTAGAACAAAGGCAAAAAAAAAACAACCCAGAAGGTGTTAATGGCACATAGTCACACAAAATCCAGAATAAATAAAATTCACTTTTCAAGGATTTCAGTGGCTTATTCCAGAAGGAAAGCAAAATTTTACTAATGGAATCAACAGAGATACAGGCTGACAACCACACTCATAACAAATCAGAAAGTTGACTCTGTCAGATTAAGGTAGTACATTTAGTTCATGTTAAAGTATTACAGGAGCTGAATAAATGAATGACTTATGCAAAAGTAATATTTGAGCACTAAATTAAAATACTAAAGTTTGTGGCCATACAGTGAAAGCTGTTCTGTGTGGATTTTACTGGAAAATTACCTTTAGAATTGAAATTTGTGAGAAGTCTTTTTCTTCAAAATATGCATGTGTGATGAGTTGCAGTTTTGCCTGAAGTAACCCATACAAAGGCTTGGAAGAAAAACAAACAAAAAAGCAAGTGAATAAAACTATTTAGTCACTCATTTTGAACTTTAATCTTCTTCCATGCTTATCTTGCGATACTGACACTTTACTATACATGAGTTCATGGATGAGCAGTCATCAGTGGCTAACTCCTAGCATCTTTCTCCTGTGCTCATTTTAAACGATGATAATTTCATTCTTTTCCCATTTGCATGTACCATACCCTCACTGAACATCTTTTTGGAAAAGTAGTTTCCTGCTTTAACACTGTCCATGATAATAATAATAGTTCCAGTGATAGTTCTTTCTTCAGCTTTAAGCACAAAAAGAATTTGTATTCCCTGCCTGGTGACCAGCAGCTTTTGATGAATAGGTAGAAATAAAAGACACCTCTTCAGAACAAGAATATGCTGCATGTGTGGCTATCAGAAAACCTCCCTCACAGCTGAAGGTAGTAGCCACTCTCTCCAGCGACTATGCTACATGATCTTTGAGGCCCTTTCCAATCATACCCATTCCATGATTACACTAGACAAACTCCTCAATTCTACCACATGAAATTGAGTTGGTAGCATTTAAGAAGGATCAGAAGTGCAAATAGGTATCCACTCATGACAACAGGCAGACACTTTTCCAGTTACAAGCAGATACCACAAATCAAGGCAACTCACTCAAATGCCACAGCCTTCCAATTCAATTTGACTTCAATTTTACTCTTAGCCATTTTATTACTCTGCAATGGTGAAGAGAGATGTTTGAAGCGAAATGTTCCAAATAAGAATATGGAAGAACAATTGTTAAGGTTACCTGAAGGTGTTTTGGGAGTTAAACAAACATTCTTACCAGCTGACTGAGAACACAGACACTTTTCTGTACAGTTTCTCGGGTGATGTCTGCTTGTCGCACTTTTAATGCCTAAGAAATAGAAACATCACAGAGTTTTTACCCAAACACAATTTCAAAAAGAATTCTTTTCCAAGTCTAGTTCCCACTATTTAAACAAAATTCTAAAAATGGCTATCTTCAGTGCTGGAATATCCAAACGATGCAACAGTATGCTCTTACGTTTTCACAAGGCTGGGAAGGAGAGGCACAGGTGTCATCCACTATGTTAAGGAATGGCCAGATTGTGAAGAGCTGCCTCTGAGAAACAGCCATAAACAGGTCAAGAGTTTGTGGGTAGAAATCAAGGAGAGCACCAACAAAGGGCACCTGGCTGGGGTCTACTACAAGCTGCCTGATCAGGGGGAACCTGTTGACAAGGCCTTGCTTCAACTACGGGAAGCATTGTGCTCACAAGGTCTCATCCTAATGGGAGAATTCAAGCACTTGGATGTTGGCTAGGAAAGCAAGGAGTCTGTGGATGCCCCATCCCTGGCAGCTTTCAAGGCCAAGCTGGATGGGGCTTCGAGAAACCTGGTCTAGTGGGTGTTATCCCATGGCAGGGAGTTGGAACTAGATGATCTTTAAGACTCCTTCCAACCCAAACCATAGGATGATGATTCTATGATTTTACCTAGTAAAAAGGGTCATAACACTGACAGGTCAGACCTATATTCTCATCTCATTGTGCTAGCAAAGATCCAAATACAGCTGTGATGATTGGCAAAGGACTGTTTAAAAGACACTAGTGTGAGAAAAAGGCAACAGCCTGAAAAAGGAAATGGCATTTTAACTCAGGAGAATGTACAGGAGAGAAATGACAACACATCACTTGCTCTTCTCTAACATCAACTGTGAAAACGGACCAGATTAAAATCCCTCTGCCTAGAAATTGTTTCATACTCAAGCATCTTTTTTGTGCCATCCATAAAATAAAAGCTTATCCACAAAACAAGCTCCATTCTCAGCCAGAACAAATGGTCCCAGCACTTAACAGCAAACCTAGAAATGGTGAGGACAGGACACACACAAATGATTCACTTAATTATACAAAACAGAAAATGTATGGACTGCAGCCTACACATCAAAAAGGACAGATGGAGAGAGTGCTAGAGCTGTCATATGAAACACATCGGGTTTTATTCTAGTTGTTCCAAAGAGTTCATTTTAAACATCTATTTATCTTCTTAATTGGTTACTAAAAAGCATAAACTGGAATCAGGAGCACAATAAAGCCAAATTACTGCATAGTGAAATACAGCAAGACTCTAAATCACAGAATACAGTGAAGGCTGGTGCAAAAATAATGAATGAATGAAAATCAACATGGAATTTAGTTCAAAATAAATGGAATTAAAAATTCCATGAGTGAAATTCCTCCTCCAAGAACAGGAACTTGAAATATAATCACAACGTAATTAACACAGAGTACATAAATGAGTCATATATTC
This sequence comes from Trochalopteron elliotii, assembly GCA_024734555.1. Classification (NCBI taxonomy): domain Eukaryota; kingdom Metazoa; phylum Chordata; class Aves; order Passeriformes; family Leiothrichidae; genus Trochalopteron; species Trochalopteron elliotii. The sequence continues at coordinate 5,972,960 of JANPWX010000135.1, forward strand.
AGAGGATGTAAATTAAAATTCAAACCCACATGACATTCCAGACACTTGGCAATTCATTGCAAAAATAAGTAATTTTAAAAGAAATAACTCCTCAATTCTAAGTGCACAGGTCATACTACCACTATTATTTTTGAAAACATGGGATGATTCGAGTAGATCAAGTGTTTAATTTCCTCAGTGATCTTGTGCACACTGTGGTTCTCCTCAATTATTCAGTTTTACTGCTAAAGTTTGGTATCGCTAAGTAGCTACCATGAATGGGAAGATTCCAGTCTACTCTGCAAGTGTACACTTGGCAAAGGAAGTAGGTGAAGAGAAACATCCCTACACTTGCATGGTCAGATCCCAGGAAGTACTCAAATTTTCTATGGGGAGAAATTTCAACTTTTTCCACCCAAAAGACCTACTCCCTGGAAATTTAACCTTGCCATGTGACAGACTGTCAATTGAATTTTGCTCCTTGGTGCTGATGGCTGGATTGGCCCTGAAGAAACAAAATGTATTTTTCAATTGCCTTGAACATTTCAAAAGATCACAGCTGATGTATGGGAAAGAATACTTCTCAAGTTCTGGAGCAACATACTGTCAGCATTTTCAGAGACTTTTAATGTAACGCAGTTTTTGCCTGTTGGTGTAACACAGGCCGCTGAATTTTAGGTTTGTAAATGCATCGAGCCTATTATTCATTAATATAATAATAAAATTAATATAATATATAATTAATTCTCAACTTGGAAAGTTACCTTTGCTTCAATCTGCCGGTAGCAGGAGACGCCGTACACCGTGGTTCGATCCCCGCATCTTGGAGGCAGATGGAAAAACACGGTATCTAGGAAAAAAAACAAGACTATTTTGTAATTCACTAACAAGAGTTTGGGATATTTATTTTCAGCATCCCTTAAAGGTTTACTGCAGAAAGTACTGGCATACACTTATACTCTAAAATTTAAAAAAAAAAAGAAAAAGGAACAAGTCATCTATAACGTTATGTCTGGACTCAAATTGGTTTTCACATTGAAAGATAACTTGTGGAAGAATCTCCCGGTGTGCAGACAGCTTCATGTTTAGCCAGACCAAGCCAACATTGCTTTTTAGAAGCAGCTACTGACAGCAGAGAAGCACCACTGAAACCTACAGGCATGCTGCTTTCCCAATTCAGGACAAAGGAACAAAGATAAGGCACTGTGAGTCAGTGTGTACAACTGGGAGTGTGATGCCATTAAGAAGGCAAACACAACCAAGATAGGAAAAGAAACTCCCAACACCAAGGAGAACACACACAGTTGAACGGTGAGAGTAGCTCCTACCCCTGCCAAGGTAGACATCTGTACCACCAAGGTAGACATCTGCACTATGCTACCAAAAAGAATTTGTGAAACCTAGTCTGACAGAAAAAATTACTGTCTCTGCCAAGTGCAAAATGAAAAAGAAAAGCATCTATAAAACATGACAATAGAAAGACTTTTATGGCTTGAGATATACACACACACCTGCTGCTACTGCAAAAAAATTGCTAAGTCCTAAGCAAAGAAAGACAAGTTGTCCTCCCCTTTCAAAACATGAGTGAAATCTTTTTTTAAACCAACTATTAATTTTTTGTTTGCTTCATAGGAAGAAAATGAACATGAGAGACAATCCCATATGCATTATGACCAACAGAGAGGGGGACTTTTTATAACAAAGCTTACTACCTTGATCAAGCTTATATTCTGGAGCTCAGAATAGGGTTTTAGAAAGCCTGTAAGACAACTTCCTGTATCAAGTCATCCTCTTTGCACAAATGCAACTACGCACAGGAATTAGTTTAAAACTCAAAAACCAGATATCTAATAAAGTTACAGTAAATTAAATACAATTATTATCAGAAAATCTATTTGCCTGGCTCAAGTTCATGTGTATTCTTGCCTACAAAACACAAGGATATATATTTCCCCTTTGCTGCCAACTCTTTTTTCTCCTTACCAAAAAAATAAACATTTATATTCTTCTAGTACAGCAATAAAAATGCTCAAAGTTGAGTATTACCTGGAATGGTAATGAGACAAGACAGCAGATAAAAGCAGCTGCATGTGATTTTCCTAGCTTTGAATGCAGCTTACTTCTTGTAACGTATTTAACAATGCACAAATTCAGCAAAAATCGTGACCCAGAGCAGTCAGAGACACTCCTATTGCTGCTAGAAAGGGATTATTTTGATAAGCTTCCTCTGTTTCCAAATGAGATCTCCAAAAGCTGGACAATAAGGACACTAAGTATATCAAATTAAAGACAAAACAAATTAAAAGTAGTATTAAAGGGTTTCTGTGATTTTGCTGTTTAAAGTGACTTCTTTGTTGTCTGCTCTGCATAAAGAAAACATGAAACAACTGGATACAAATATAAATGTCAGGGATGAATAGAACTGCTAATAAAGAAATAAATGCAATATTATGAAAAAATAAAAAGTGCCACAAACTTGGTGGTGACTACATGGCAAATGGATACTTCTATCTTTATTCTACCAATACCCTTTTAAAGCTCATGCCATTATACTGACATGGCTTTCCATGACTTGTAGGTCATTTTAAGAATTCTAAATTAGTGGAGGAGAGTTTATTGACCCTTCAAAGAACTTCTGAGAAAGCCAGCGGCCTTGCTTTGTCCTAGAACTATGCAAAACTGATATGTAACCCAGAAGTTTTTACTGAGATCTGAATTCTGAATGTAGGTGGTACACTTTTACTTTCACCTTTAGGAACATATCATTGCCAATGTATTTTGTAACAAACAAAAAGTGCAAAAGTCTACTAGTAAAAAGAATCATTGGTTGGCTGTTCAGATATCAGGTATTTTCTTTGGGTGGCAGCAGAAATACACACAACTTTTCTCTCTCATTGCTCACCTTCCTGATAGTTGTGAGCGCCATCCGGTAAGGCAAGAAATGGCAAGTACTTCCATTCCTCAGGTAAACTGTGGCTGTCGTGTCCTTCTCCAGGTTTCAGGGGAGGATAGGAAAATTCAACCTGAACAAACAAATGAAAACAAAGGGGAAAAAAAGAGAGAATACATTACAGTTACCATACAAGCAGGCCTCTATGATTCAGCCTAGCACTTTTTTTCCTACCAATATTATGAGAAAAAAGTAGTTTTCTTCCAACTAGCATTCCTTGTCTCTTCTTTCAGTGCACTCACAGACTGACTTGTGCAGTTTAACTGACAGGCCCTGGGCAGATTTGGCTTCTAGAGTTTAATTCCTTTTCCTCAAGAGAAATGAAAAAGATCTTCAAGCAGAAAACAGCACCCACTAGCTAACTATCTTCTCCCCTGCATGCACAGAGCCAGCAGCACATCAACATCAGCAGGGGTCATTGCTGGAGCACACATATCCTGAAAGCAGATTTGACTTCCAAGCCCTTCAGGTACTCATGACCAGGTAATGCCCACATGCAGGCCTCTCTATTACCCTGCAAGATGTTGAATCATCTCAGAAGCTATACTAACAGCAAAACAATGGCTTATATATTTTTATGTCCCTGACTGCAACATGTTCTACACAATGGCGAAAAGCATCTCCTTTTCCTTTTCCTAAGAAATCCTGCTTTTCAATTTTGCCTTTCATTTAATTGCTATTTACCTCTTTTTCCTAGAAACAGGGACAACTTTTCCATTTCTTGCACTACACTACACATCTACCACAAATCCCCACAATCAGCATGTTTACAGTGCAATATTCTTTTCCTATGGAGACCCCTCTGGGTTTTCAGCCACTTCCACCAACTCTTTTCCACACGGCATTTCTTAATTCAGTGAACAAAATCTAAACACGAATTTTTCAGTAAAAGAAACTGTTTATCAATACTGCAACTTCTCTCCAAGGATATTTAGTTAGTGAGCATAACTAGTGAGCTGTAAAATGTAGGTACACATGGAAAATAAAAAGCATGACAAAGCAAGCACATAAATAATCTTAGCATTTGATGGATAATGAAATGTAATAATAATAATAATAAAAAAAAATAATAATAATAACAACAACAACAACAACAACAGAGAAAACCTGTGAAAGATGAGAGTACCAAGGAAAAGTGAAATTCTTCACCTTAACACATGATGTCACTGTCTACAACTGTTGCCAGCTTGAGTAAAACGCACAAAGGACGAGAAAACACCCGAGAAACCAGCCTTGCTACTTGTATCAGTTTCAAGTTTTCCTATTCCTTGTTATGGTGGGTTGATCCTGGCTGGACACCAGCAGCCAGCCAAGGCTGCTCTATCCCTTCCCTTCTCTCCTGGGCAAGGGAGAGAAAATACAATGAAAGGCTCATGGATCGGGGTAAGGGCAGAGAGGGACCACTCGCCAGTCACTGTCATGGGCAAAACAGACTTGGCTTGGGAAAATTAATTTTATATCAATAAAACAGACTAAGATAATAAGAAGTAAACCTAAATCTTGAAAACACCTTCTCCCCACCCTGGGATGGGTTAATTCCTTCCTGAACTTAACTTCATTCCTGATTCTCTACCTCCTTCCCCAGCAGTGCAGGGGGCAGGAACGGTAGATGGTCAGTTCATCACACCTTGTCTCTGCTGCTGCTTTCTCCTCAGAGGCAGAACTCCTTCCCCTGCTCCAGCATGGGGACCCTCCCCCAGCACACTGCTCCATGAACTTCTCCAACGTGAGTTCTTCCCACAGGCTGCAGTTCTTCATGAACTGCTCCAGTGTGGATCCCTCCCACAGGGTGCAGTCCTTCAGGAACAGATCCCAGCGTGGGTCCCCCGTGGAGTCACAAGTCCTGCCAGGAGCCTGTTTCAGCACAGGCTTCCCATGGGGCCACAGCCTCCCTCAGGCTTCCATCTGCTCTGGCATGGGGGTGTCTACAAGTGGATCTCTGCTCCCCCTTGGACTTCCATGGGCTGCAGGGGGACAGCCTTGCCTTACTGTGGTCTTCATGACAGGCCACAGGGGAATCTCTGCTCCAGCACCTGGAGCATCTCCAGCCCTTCCTTCTTTGCTGGCCTTGGTGTCTGCAGGGCTGTTTCTCTCACATACTTTCACTCCTCTCTTCTCTGGCTGCAATTTGCTTCCCTGCAATAACTTTCCTTCTCAAATACAGGATCCCAGAGTTGCTACCACCACGCCTGACAGGCACTGACCAGCCCTGGGTCCCTCCTTGGCTGTCAGACATGGAGGAAGCTTCTGGCAGCCTCTCAGAGAAGCCCCCCCTATAACCCCCTGTAACTATGTGGAATCCATAGAGTCTTTAAAACAAAATAAGAAAAAAAGAAGAGCATCTAACTTCTAAATGAGAGACAAACACTGCAGTTAGCATCCATACAAGGAGCAGAGAACCTACCTGCCATTTAGTACACATGTACATACTGAGAATTCCCTGCTATCCTTTTCAAGTCACAGATAAGAAAATTAAAACGGTAGGAACTTCACATAAATTTCTGCAATATCATACCTTTTGCTCATTCATACATACTGCTGATATTCAGATTCAAATTGGCTGACTAAAAATGCTGTTTACAGAATTATTACTAGAATCTCACAGGAGTAACTTTAGCAATAAATATAGCACAGTTACAAAGTTTAAAACATAGATATTCAAGAAGTATCTACCCTTACATCCTGACTCAGGTATTTTAATTCATTGCATGGCTGACAGAGATTCAGATTCACCTTCTGGAGGAGCCTCTTTGTAAGAAATACAGAAGCAAGTCTGAGTTCCTTAGATTCCAGCAAATACCTTCAAGGCATCATTCCGGACAGGGAACTACTATAAGTAAGGATTTAAGACATCATTGCTTCCAAGCACCTTCAGAATTACCACTGTATTTTGCACTCCAGCCAAACAATGAATTAGGAAACTAATTTAAAGAAAAGAAGGGTAAGATGAGTCAAGCTACATGAAAAACATGTATTCACTAAGGAACACTCCTTTTTAAAGTCCAGAATAAAGCCGAGACATCTGGCTCCTGTGTTCTTTTCACAGTGTGAAATTTGCTGAAGAACTACTTTGTTCTAGCTCACAATACGCTGTCAACACCTCAGCTGCTATCAGATAATCCCAGCAACAGCGATTTCTGCAGGCTCTGCCAGTTCCAAATCCAATAAACTGTACAGGCATTAATAACACTGATGACAATCTTGTTTTCCATTAATCATCATCTTTCAAAAACCAATTTTAATACAAATTTCTGTACGCATGTGTGTGTATAAGTGAGAAGATCACAAAATTCAGGCAAATCAAAACTAAAACTGCTTAAGAGGCCTTAAATAATGTATTTTTACAAATATACTTTATGATAGACCTGATTTACATTATGACATACTATTATTTCTCCACCTCCACAAGAAGATCCACATAGGAAGTATCCTGGTTTCTAAAGAGGAATCACATTCATGTAGTTTAATAGAATTGCTGTTGGCCAAAGTACCAAAAGCGTGGAAGTAACAAGGAAACAGGAAAGAGGACAATCCAACAGCAAGAAGAGCATGCAATGCCCTGGAGGACTTCCTTCCACCCTCCTCCAACTTAACAGTTCCCAGTGATGAGAAAGTTTGACTTTTTTTGACTGCTAAATAAGCAGTCAGTGCAGGTGGGACTCATGTCAGCTGGCTGTATATCAAAAGGCAAGATCTCCGAGGCAGTTTTCCCAAGTGTTCTGCAAAGTCAGAGAAAACAGACACCTGCAGAGGGTGATTCATCTCATCTGTTTCTTTTGACCATCTCTGAAGAGAGCTAGCTCTAAGTCTAACTTGCAGATGACTGACATAATGCAGATGAAACTCACCCTAACTGTTCCCCATCCTCTAGATGTTCTGCTTGATTTCTCCAGCTCAATTTGCAGACTTGCATCAATTGCAGTTAGGAATTCTTTGCACGGAAAGAAACCATTATTTCAAAAAAACCCAAAGTATTATAAGAATATTGAGCAGCCTTAAAAAAATGGCTAAAACTTCACACTTCTTGAAAATTATGAAACTGAGCAGGGCACATGTATAAAGGTGGTAATAATGGGGTACACAGAATTTCAGTTCTATCAATTCTGAGTTTTCAAACAACTGAAGTCTCACTAGAAACCTTCCCCAGCCTGCATGTGCAAACTACAGAGCAGTGCTCCTAAGGCAGGCAACTTAAAAAGTTATTTTCTTATCATTTTCTACCTTAAACCCAAGACAAACCAAGACAGGAGGAAGAGATGGGACTACTGAACAGTCCTGTCTCACACTTCTTTTTCACCATCTTCACAGAAGGAAGAAAGAGGAGCTCATTTTTTATTTAAATATAATGGCTGGTTATGTAAATCCATCCACATATGCATGTGCATACATAAACATGCACTTAAATATCCGTGTATGCCATTAATATATGTATCACTACAAAAATGCCTGCAAATGTGAGAAATAAAATCTTTTCATAAAGCCTGGTAGTTGATAGGAAAAAAGATATACACACAAGTTTTTAGAGCTGACTGCCAGAGAAAATTTTACAGGTTTTTGTCTCCTCGGTTGAATTAAAGAAGACTCCTCAACAAGACAAAATTCAAATTCAAAGCTGAACTCCTGAGAGACTTCAAAATAAACTACATAAAACATGAACTAGTATCTCCATGCATTTCTTACTCTTCCAAGTGTCAGGGATCTTCATTTCAGCTGGAGATATTGCTCATGTCTGTCAAGGGGTTTTGATGGCAATGCTTTTTGCCTGTTCAAACTGTCATGTTCTGTAAGCAGATAGGTCCTGATGGATTTCAGAACTAAAAACAATACAGAATATTGTCTTGAGATTTAGGAGAGAAATAAATAACTATGGTCTCCACTACACAAAATACTTCAACTCTTGTGAATTATCAAGTCAAAATAAAATCTTAAATGGAAGTGCAACTCAATTGTACACTTTTTATTTTTCTGAAATTCTGCAGCATTAACTAACCTTTAATACGCAGTTTGTATTGAATTTAACAGTTTGGATGCAAAGCACCAATGAACACACAATTCCAGGGGAAAAAAAATCCAGGCAATCTGGTTTTGGTCCTTGTAAAGGCAATTCCTAGCCAGAATCAATTTACTACACATTCATTAAGACACAGTAGGAAAACATGAGAGCAGGCAAGGAAAAATGCATTTCAGTTCCTACATCTAGGAATTATCATGGTAATTCTTCTTTAAGAAAAATGCATTGATAGTGTCTTCTACTAAATTGCAAGTACACAATCAGAGGTTAAAAAAGGACACTGATAAAAGAGAGGAATTTCCAAATATGCGTGCATATCCAGTTAAATTATTGCACGCAAACATTTTACAGGCAGTTGGCATTAATTTTACACTCAGGTTAGGTTGTTCTCCTTATCTGTGAAAAGTGCTTAATTGTTAATCAAAGTAGAATTGTCAGTGAGCACTAAACAGAGATAATCTAAAATGTGCTGGCAAGTCAGTACAACCTTCTCATCATGTCCAACTTCATCTACTATCACATTTGAATTATAGTCACAATATAAGCTCTCCTCTTTAGTATAACAGGTATTTTGGAAGATTTCTGTTCAGATAAGTTATGGAAAAAAAAAATCTGGATCCAAGTAAGTTTTTGCATTGGTACAATGGTGAGATTGTTTAACCTCAAAAAAACCTGAAATTTTTAGAATGACAGTATTATGTCAAAGACCCAGGATGCTTCCAGTAAGTTATAGAACCTAGTTTACAGGAAGCAAACCCATTCCATTCTCTAAACAATTGCTTTGATTTCTCCCATTGCTTCAACTCCAACAAACAGGTAGGCTAATTGCTTGAAATGAAGAAAAGGAGACCAGCAAAACCCACTAATTACATTTCTATTTAGAAAATCTTTTCCCTTCATAAATGATTACAACACATTACATTTCAAGTATATCAACACTTCCTCTCTCTAAAAAAAAAGGCTAAATAGACTATAACTCTAAGCAGCAGTAATCAAAAAAACCCAACAGATTACACCTAAAAAACCCTTGATACCTCTTTATAAGTAAGTAGGCATTTGCACTTCACTCGAAATGGGGATTTCTAAAATCAGTTTTCCCAATTTATTAGTCCTAGCACAGCCAGACCCAGAGAAGACCAGCACACCAATGACCTTATCTGAATCACCATAACAACTGCAGCACACAGCCAAATGAAAATCTAAGAGCATTGTTCATCTTTCAGCACTAAGAACAATTTATTGTTTAAACAACAATTGAATTTAAATAACAAACTTCCCCCATTTTTGCACGGCAGAACCAACAGATCAGGATCTGCAAGTTGAAGAGCCCATGCACACAACAATAATGCCTATGCAGTAATACAATGACCTCCAACAGCAGTTTTAAATATACGTTATACATTTATATAAATATGAATATTTGTAACAACTATGTATAATACATGTACACATGCATACAAAAATACATATGATGAATACATATAATACATACTTATATAAATATACTTTAAAATACACTATATACACAAATAGCAACAGCAAAAGAAATTCCTGTATTACAAGGAGTCAGGGCATAGCTGTTTTTATCCTTTCAGCTCCTGAAACTGGTACTTCCTCACTTTTCCATATTGCTAAAGCCATAGAGTGGCAACTTACACAAGTTCTAAGGCACCATTTGTAGGCACAATATCACCATTCTAGTTTGCTTCAAAAATTCTGACTAGGTTAGCAAAGTTCTGACTCTTACTGAGGCCCTTAAAAGATAAAATAACCTGAAACACCAAAACCTTTGTTTTCAACATCATGCTAGCATGCATTCTAGACACTCTTTCCAATTATTTAACACTTTATTTTTATAGTCATAAGAGTTCAAGCCCTACATAAATACTGTGCTTTGGAAGTTTGGCTCTTAACAGCCTCTTCAAATAAAGAAGAAAGAATCAACAAAAAAAAAACCCCACACTCCTCCCAGAAAAAGAACTTAATGCTACCGCAACCATTCCAGCCAAGGGGAGTTGTTAGGGAATTCTGTGCCATCAAGACAAGATTCGTACCACTACAGAAAGCAAGAATTCATAAAGGATGAACTCTGGCAAGAGAGAGCAGCTTCCCTGATGGAACAAGTGAGGGCATCCCAATCTCCACCCCTAACAGAGATGTCTGTCCACCACAGCAGCCAGTGGAGACTGGGATCAGCAGCAGCCAATTGTTCACCCACAGATAGCCTCTTAATGCCCATCCTGGGCTCTTAATGAGCACACCCAGCCACAAGGACTGTGGCATTTCCCCTCCCCAGGGACAGCACCCAGACCTCAGTCTGAGACTCAGACACGCAGCCTTTCCTCAGCTCTGCTCCATGGCCGGCTTCCCAACAGAAAGGAGCTGGCAACAAGCTGACAAATGATACACTGAATCCACCTTCCCCTGGGAAAATGGGAGCATCAGGACAGCAGGCACGCTTCTAAGCACTTTCACTCATGGGTTTAGAAACAGCCACTGATTGTCACTCACTCAGCATCTACTGCTGAACCAATGCAGTCCAAGTGGGCCATCACTTGGTCTATGGGCCAACAAGCATTCAGACTCTTTGCCAGAGGACATCTGATGGGCCCAGAATTGCTTTTAGCCATTTTTTTTGCTTCTTCCTCACAAGTTTCAACATCAGAATTACTCCTGAAAGCCAGCAAATCCGGTTCACTAGCACGTATGAGGCTCAGAAGGTGCACAAACACAGTAGCATAATGAAGCACAGAACACAGTCTGCTCTCAGTGACCCCAAGGCAGCAGGCAGGCAGCCCTGGGTCCTGTCCCCAGCATGCTGGGGCAGCAAGGAGCTTGCTTCACATCTTGTACCCACAGCTTTCTTTGCTTTTAGAAACAGCGTGCTGTCTAGGTGAATTAACTCGGCACCTCATACAAGCTAAGAGATGGATCACCAAAATTAGGCACAGATCATCAAGTCAGGCAATATTAGGACAGGGAACACAAAGTTGAATCTTGCAAGTTCCAATTTACTCCTGCTGGAGTGACCTCTGTCCAGTGATTTTTCAGCTTTGAACCTCCCTCTATTCTACACGTATGTAAACTACGTTGTCACCTCAAGTACCAAGAGCCCAAGTCACTATTTGAAAACATTCTGAAATAGGCAAATGAAAGGTGCTGCAGAAGTACAGAAATACATGTTTTATTGACTTAGGACTCATTCATTTATTCAAGAGAAAGGCTGAGATTCCTGGCACAGGATATTTAAATAACTACCCAGATGCTATGACACATACAAAGAACAGACGAATCATAAGATGAAAGTTAAGTATGATGACTATGGGAAGCATTACATAACTGCAAATGGGTACTTAGGAACCTTCTCTCAACTTGTGTATCAGGGTAACTATGGAAAACATATCCAGTATGAAATCCTTCCTTCAGTATGGTCCCAGGCAGCACTTCACAGAAGTGACTGCAAGATTATCAAAGAACAGGGTCCTTTGAAAAACTAAACAAAGAAACAAAATAAAGAAACAAACAAATCAACCATACCCCAAAGTTTTTCTTGAACACTGAACACTAAGTACTATGTAAATGGATTAAATGGATATACAAAAAATGGAACTCATCATTAACTCTACACAAGAGATCAGAATCTCCAGTATTGTTTACAGATGTAGATGTGTACTCAGCAATTCATTGTGTATTTAAAATTATTATCACCCCATGCCGATTAGAGTAGCCTTACATTTAAAAGCTAAAAGCCTCTTCAAAAGTTACAAACTGTTGAGCATAAAATCCACATATTTTAGACAAAAGACGAATTTTTGATACTTGATGTATGCTATGATTAACTTTATTAGAAGATTTCATGCTCATAATGGGCCTTTAAAGTGCTTTAATATTATTAAAGCAGGGAACAAAACCAAAGGAATTGTGCTAATGTTTACAGGTTATTATCAATAGAAATAGGTACAAAGCACTTCAGCTTGATTCCAGCCTAGTTCCTTTTCAACTTATTTTTGTTTCTGTTGTTCCATTAACAAGATCTTGTTTAATCGCTAGACAAGATTACCTATTGCATAATACTTGCCTACTGTGCTCCCCCAAAACAAAGACACAAGGAATTTAAAGACAACAAAGCATACACTTCACTTGCATGTTTAAGAGCATCAAGCACACTTAAGAGAATCACAGCAACTACTGGAGTGACAAAGATCAAGAAGGGAAAAAAATAATTCTCCAGTGAAGTAGAGTCTTAGAAGAAAGGCAGCAAATAAAACAGGGACTAAGACAGGCTGGAAAGTGTACCCCTGAAAACTTCCCACCCATGGAATCTATGGAAGAGAACAACTTCAATATTTCCCTCTTGAAAGAATGTACTACTATCAAGAGTGCAGCAGACCTGGAAACGTAGGCAATTTGCAAGAGTTGATATAAAGTGCAGACCGACCTTGCTCACTCCTTAGACATCTCCTAATTCTGCAAAGTCAAGCCTAAATTGCCAACATTTCTGTTTGAAGACACCTGCTTCCTAGGTACCAGTGAAAAAGGCCATGTCCACAGATTGCTCAGGCCATGTCACATGCCAATTTCTGCAGATCACAACAAGCACCATCTTCCAGAGCTCAAATATTTGAAGCTCTCAAATGATGAAAATCACATACACAATTCAGGAAGAATTAAATCCTTCCCTCTCAAGGATTATATTCAGGCTCTTCTCTTAAACTGGGTATCAGCTGTTTCATTCCTGATCTTAGGTTTCCTTTGCATCCCAGGAAGAAAACCTCTGGTCAGGCAAGAGAGGGGGATTGGCCTTCAGGCACAGTCCACACAAAAACAGTCTCACACAGACAAGCACTCAGACACTACTTTGGAGAAAGCGGGCATCACATTTACATTATAAAGTTCAGTACCTCGAAGATCCTTACAGCAAACTTTAGGATGCCATGGAAATATGCCTTTTGGTATTTACAGCAATCCATTCCCGTGTCTGTGGGAGTTTGAAATGTCATCCTCCACAGAAGTACAGAGAAGTGGGTCAAGATACACTGCTGCTATTTCACAGATCAAAGATCCCAGGCAAACGGAATTGTCCGGCAGCACGAACATTCCAGGACACACACGGCACTTCCTCACCTTCCCTACCACTCACAATTTAAATTTTTTCCACAACACAGTAAGAAATGCATATGTTAAAGAGAGCCAAGAATAAAGTGGAATAACTTTAAGCTCTTAAGAGGATACATGAGACAATGGTCACCTGCTGCACAAGATGAGGAGTGATGTGCACAACTGCTCAGGACACCGAGCGCAGAAAAGCTGGGCCTTGCCCCAAATGAAGTGACATTCTGTGTGGCCTCACTGGTGGTGACACAGGCCCTGAGTTCACTCAGATGTGATTAGCTTAGAAGCCTTGCAGCATCAGGAGAAGGTAGGGATTATTGTGGCAGGTCAGGCACTGCAGAAGCAAAAGGACCATGCACTTCCTCAGCAACCAGACAGGGAGTTTACAGGGATTTGTGCCTAGCTCTCCTACCCACAAGTTTTTTCCAGCTTTGCTGACATGTTTCCGTCCTCTTCTTTACTAATACATCAGTTCTCATTCTAACTCTGCCTTCAAAAAAAGATTATTTCTAGAGGACTTGTGATATTTTAAGACTTCCTACACCCTCAGACACTATTATCTCTCTGCTTCTCCATGTAAATAAAGCTTGAAGACAGCTCAAGTGACGGTCACAGCACACATCATCACAACTGGAGAACTGCATCGCAGGACTTTCAGCCTTCCACCATCACTATAAATCAAAGGTCTTTCCATGTATTTTCAACACAACTTGCAGCTTCTAGTTAAGGTCTGTTCAGGTTACATTTCTGCTAAAGACTTCTACTATAAGGTAGGTAAGGACCTTCCACACTAGTTAATGCTTTCAAAAATTAAAGTGTTGTAAGGCAAATTAGGTGCTTTATCACTCGCTTGTAATGAGAGAAAGTGCTTCATGATTCTGAAAAAAAGCTTTCTCCTTTTTTGCTCTGAAATCACTAGCCACTCACTACAACAGTTCCTCAAAACTAGTGAGGAATTTGTTTTCAGCCACTCCAGAAGAAAGGCACAAACAGTCCCAAAGTCCAAGTCCTACCACGCTACACTGAATTAGATCAACAGAACCTGCTGCAGTAGGTAGTGAGTCGAGCAGCCACAGATACTCCAAAACACATCAGACCATTTCTGTGGCAGATTTCCCTCACTGTCACTTTGTGCCCCAATGCTTTTGTGCCTTGAGTCCTACAGAGCCTGAGAAGTGTGTAGAACTCCTACTGCACCAAAACTGTGTTTGTTTTACATTAATGGGCACGAGTTTGAGCAACTACACATGATGCAGTGCTGTGTTTGCTGTTACTTTTTCCTGAGGCCACTCCTCTTATCCATAGCAAAGACAGATCAAAAAGGAATTTTTAATGTTTGTCATTTCATTTCAGATGCATGAAAACCATGATGGAATGCATACTGCCCATAAGTTCTGGCTGCTGCAGGACATTTACTATTTAATGACACACTGAGGAGGGTTCCCATAATAAGTCAGCCAGTGTGTACAAAGCCAAGAAACCAGTCACCATTCCTGCTTCCTGCCAATTGCCATTCCCTTCCTTAATGGGCCTGTTGAAAGTGTGTCAAATACTAGGTGGACCTAGTAGTTTGCAGCCAAGTTTCTCTTCCCATTCTCTGGACACTCTGCCACAACTAACCTCTAATCCTCAGCAAAAAGAGACAGCAACCAGCACTATTTGCATATCTCCTTAGATTCACAGTTCAACTCAGTAGCTAAGGGGCCCAAAGAAACAGGATAACAATCTGCTCATGTAGACAAACAAAACCCTGCAGGTTCTCCAAAAGTTTACTCCATACTTGCTAGAGAAAACTCCTCCCAAAGTGTTCACAAATTTTACTGCTTTGGTTTCAGATAACACAAAGCCTTTACGACAGTGAGTGGCAACTCCCAAGCTTTTAACAACTGCCTGGGTAACTGGATCCCCAGACTTAACAATGTACATACGGCAAAACTTCACTTTGTCTCTTACATTCCAGGAAAAAGACCCCCAGTTAAACAGTCAGCCCTTGAAAGGAGCATGAGGAACAATTGTGGTGCTCATATTCCCAACCCAAAGGCACAAAGAAAGAGATTCTGACTCTCCTTCTCTTTCAAAAACGAATGCATATGGATTGTTTTTCAAGTCTGTGAGAGAAAAAGATATTCCTATACATTTCCAAACTGCAGATCAAAGCCTTTGCATGTTACACATTTCTTTGCCTGTAAGTTAACCAACAGGAAGAGCTGTACATTTCGAGTGATGAAGCTTCAGAAGCAAAGGCAGCTAATGAAAGAACCAAGCATCAAGAAATCCACAGAAAACCTTAACTCCACGTGCATTTCCTAGTAAGACTACAGAGAAAAGAGGTGTAAACAGAAACTGAAGGGAGCCTTGTGAGGCAAACCAGGTTGATTCCTGTTAGGACAAGCAGCCTAGCTTTATGATCTTTCACTTTTAAGCTTTCCAAATTCACTCTGAGTGATGTCCACTTAAGCACTGCCATAGACCTTTGCTTTTCTGGACTTCAGAGTTTCAGGTATGCAGTCTGCAGCACATGCTCAGCTCATATCTACTGATTCTTGTGCCAGTATTCATTTAGATTAAACAGCTGGTTTTTACTCCTCATTTTTTACATTCCAACAGTTTCTTGGAATGCAACTACAGTGTTTCAATGAATATTTCAAAGGCTACTATCAATACTTTAAAGGTCATTGAGAGCACCCCTGTGGAGAAGGATTTAGGGGTGATGGTTGACGAAAACCTCAACATGAGCTGGCAACAAGCACTTTACACATTGTAGCCCAGAAAGCCAACCACGTCCTGGGTTATACCAAAAGGAATGTGGCCAGCAGGTTAAGAGAGGTGATTCAGCCTCACTGGCCTTGTGCCCGTGTGTCTGCCCTCTGCAGCTGCCACCTGGCAAACAGAACCTGTGAAACAACTACCTCAGAAGCAACCCACCAAAACAAGGCTTGCTTTTTGGTCACCTCAGTTCCCCATTCCAGCTTACCACGACTGCCTCTGCTTACCAGCTGTGAAGAGGCAGGAGAGGAAAAGGGAAGAAAGTTCCTGTACCTACAGAGGTGGATACAGCCTCCAAATCTACTTTGTAAGCCTAGCTAGGGAAGCTCTTCTACATTCTCCTTTAATATAGACTGCCCAGGGACTATCTCATCCAGTCCTGGAAGACAGAATTCAAATCCCTTCCTCTGAAAAGTGGATCAGAATTTATACACATCAATAGACACAGAATCACACAGTACATTGTCATTCTTGCCCTCAAATCACACTGCTTTGGTGACTTAGCCTCAATCACATGTGGTCTCATTTCTCTTCCAGATGTTTCCTCATGTCATTTCTCAGGCTGATACTGTTATTATTCATTCCAACTGCACAACTTCATAAGGTACCCCATTTTTATCAATCCAGCACTCCTTATTTTCCAGCTCTTGCACAACTTTACAGTTTTCCTTTGAGATTCCTCAAGTTTGCTTATCATAGTTCAATTTTATGGTGTAAACAATACCAGCACCACTTTCAATCTTGAGAAATACTTTTTGTAAGTACCTTTCCAACCAACAGTTCCTCTTCTGACTCAAATCTGTTTCTGCTTCCTCTCCTTCATACTAACTACTCTTTACCCAAGTATCAGCTCTTGCTCTAATTCTCCTGTATCTCTACCTTAAAAATAAGTGTGATCCATTATCAAGTTCCCAGCAGATTAGAGCTACTCCATTTCTTTTACAGAGAAAGGAATTCAATCACTTATTCTTACAAAAGATGCAGGTCAGTCAGGCAAGATCTATCTTTAGCAAATGCACATAGGACCCAGTCTACCTAGTTTCATGTTGTTAATTAATTCTTTCCTTCAAAAATTCTCCAGAGTCTTGCATACTACTGATGTCAAACTCATTAGGTTATAGCCGTGCTGCTCCTCACCTCCAGTTCTTTTAGGAAACATTCTCCATAGTTCGGTAAAAAAAACTGCTAAGTCAGAGGCAGGATCCATTTAAAATTAGATTCCTGTTTAGCTTTCCCTTAGGAAGCCTGGCTGGTTTTGGTTCTACTGAATGTCACTCTATTCCTGCAGTTCTCCCTGTGACTCAGCTACCCTGTATGCCTTCCTCTCCAGCTTCTCCCGGTAATTTCTTGAGATAAAGAAAACTTCAGTTCAGAGGTATTCCAACCTAATTTTTGACAACACGTCAAAATGTACTTCTAGAAAAATTTTACTGGCAACAAAATAAAATTCACTGCTACTAATTAATAGTTTGTGGGGGTTGTTTGGGTTTTTTGTTCTTTTTCTTGCATCAGCACTGCAAGAAAATTAATACACACACCCCAGAAGAACAGAAGAAACAGAAGCAAAGGTCTTTTCCAAGAGGCCATCAACAAGGAGAGGGCAAAAAATATGTTCTTTCTCCTACAGATATTCAACTAAGGCTCACCTTGTAACAGTGTTTGACAAGAAAGTGCCTGATAAATATCACAAACCTCACAACTCAGATGATCTAATTACTTCACAGGAACTGATCTTGTGAACATCCATATGCACCCAGACACCCCGAGGAGAAAGAATGCATTTGAAAACCATGAACATCTTTCAGAAATTGAGTTATTGCGCCTTAGCCTCTGAGGAATTGTGCTTGGATTTTTTGCTGAAGCAATAATTTAATTCTCAGCTACCTTGTATGGAATGTGTTTATGTCAGATCAACCCTTGTATAACAATAACCATCACGTTCATTAGTGTCTTGGCATTTTTTAATAAGGCCAAGACCTCGCTATGGAAAAAGACTCACTGGAAATCCAACATTATGTCTATCTGCTCTTGTCACAGCAAAGCAACTGCGTGGGCAGCCCAGCTGGGCAACTGCATCTCCTGCTTCAAGGGTTAAAAAAAGAATTAAAACAATCAGAACATAAACCAGCTATGAAATATGTGACATAAAATCCTTCTACCTTACAGACCACATGAAGCAGTCAAGCATTTATGAGAGTGGGGAACAGACAGGCAAAGAAAACTTAAATACAGAGTGGGCTTGTTACCCTGTGGCTGTTTGGTACAAGATGTACCTGTGAGCACTCAATGATGGGCCGGCAGGGATAGAGGGAGGCAGATTAAAACACCATTTGGGTTTTTTTCCTCAGAATTCTCTGTCTGAACGCATAAAGCACGCAC
>JANPWX010000135.1:6001094-6037566 GCA_024734555.1 Trochalopteron elliotii
CTTCATCCGGCCTGCCGGGCACGGAGGCGCTCCGCGTCGGGCGGCCGGCCCGCAGGCGGGGCAGGGGTGCGGCATGTCGTCATGCGGGACCCGCTCGGGGAGGCTGTGGCCGCCGCCTGCCCTCCCGGGCATCCCTGCCATCCCTGCAGAGGCTCCCAGGGCTTGGGGTTTTTGCGGGATCCGGTGGCCCGGTGGCTTATCTGCGTATCAGCGTGTCTGACTCGGAGATCACGAGAGGCCTGTGCTTATGTGTTTATTTACTAGTATAATTTCCTTTCTGTCTGTAATTAATGGAAGATTTTCAACTGAAAAAAACTCTCCAGCAATAGCAAAGAGGACATTAATTTAACTTTCCATATGATCCCTCATCTGCAATATGTGGGGCTTTGTGGGTGACATCGGGCTTGCAGCCACACTACAAGAGCTGGTTTCATTTAGTGCCAATGCTGCTTCCTTGACTGCATTTAGTTTCCAGAGTATTGGTTATTCATCCAGTATCCCAGGATTGCATTGTCACTGGAGCTTCCCTAAGGACAAAGTGATCAGATGAGCTGTTCTGTCTGAGTTACTACATTGCTGTCGCTCCCCAGCATCAGCCATGCCAACAAAGCACATTGGAGTAAATGAAATGGACCTGCCTTTGCATCAGCTCTCCAGGGACTGTGGTGATAAAACTCCCACTCGTGCCCTGTTGTGCCTCCTTGTCACTCATGCTACCTGCTACCTGTAATTCTGATGTGATTGCCCATGCCAGTAATTCTTTGAAATAGAGGCACGCATAAAAGGGCTACTTAGCCAGGTCTAAAATTACATTTTTCTTATTTTGCCCTGGCAATATTTGTTTCTGGGCAATAGGCTGTTGAGAAACAAATTCAGATTATCACTTAAGATCTACTTCATCAAAAACAGCATGGCCAGCAGGTCGAGGGAAGTGATTTCCCCCTCTGCCCTCATGAGACCCCACCTGGAGTGCTGCATGCAGTTCTGGTGTTTCTAGCATAGGAAGGACATGGAAGTGTTGGAGCAAGTCCAGAGAAAGAACATGAAGCTGACAAGAGCACTGGACACTTCCCCTATGAAAACAGACAAGTTGGGGATGTTTAGCCTGGAGAAGAGAAGGTTATGGAGAGACCTCATAGCAACCTTCCAGTATCTGGAGAAGGCCTGCAAGGAAGCCAGAGAGGGACTCTCCATCAGGAACTGGAGTGATTGGACAAGGAATAATGGGCACTAATTGAAGGAGAATAGGTTTGGATTAGATATACAGAAAAATATCTTTATTGTGAGGGTGGTGAGGCAGTGCAACAGGTTGCCCAGGGAAATTATGGATGCGCCAAGCCTGGAAGTATTCAAAGCCAGGCTGGATGGAGCTCTCAGTAACCTGGTCTAGTGGGAGGTGTCCCTGCCCAGGGCAGGGAGTTGGAACTAGTAATCTTTAAGGTCCCATGCAACACAAATGTTCTGCGATTCTATGATTCTGTGAGAAGTCTCAGGAGTTTATATAAAAAGTAACAAACATAACATACTTTCCTCTGGGTTTTTTGTTAGTACCTCTATGGAAGAGACATCATTCAGCTACATTATGAATGTGTAATGTAATACCAAGATATATTTATCCAAGAGCTTCCTCTCCTGTACAGTCCTTCTGGTTCTGATCCTCTGATTGCCTCTGTCTTTCTGTTTTTGTATGACTTTTTTGAGGTTACTTGAGCTCTTGCTTCCAAGTACTGAAACTTTCTCACTCAGTTATGCGAGGTGTATGGGGATTAGACACACGAAAATATGGTTGTTTTTCACTGTGCTAGTTAGCATGCTAACCCTGAGAAAGCAATCACAGAAACGAGTCAGAAGGCAAGTATTCACAGTAGTTATGCTCATTTTTCCTTATGTTTGTCTTTGTGCTTGTATCCTCCTCCGCAGGCAGAGCTGGGTGTTAACGAGCACCACCAGAATGAAGTGGTCAGCTACATGCGCTTCGCTCGCTTCAAGAGGGGCGTGTGTCTCAAAACAGTGGATTCTTGTTTTCAGGACCTCAAGGACAGCAGGTACTGTGTGGGGCAGTTCTGAGCAGGAATAAAGCAAAATATGCTAGCAGCAGTGGTGGGTTTGAATGCTTTATGGGGCGACTTTTATCTGTTTAGGTTTGTATGTTCTTGTATTTTCCAGAAGTTACAAGTCAAATGCTTTTAAACCCAAGTTGGTCAAATTCTTAGGAATTAACAGAGATATTGACAGCATGACATTGCTTCGTATCTTGCTTCTGATATCTAAATTCAATGCAAGGGTGTAGCTGAATTAGTATTTGTGATTTTAGTGATTTAAAGAGAAAATTCAAATAAAATAACCAATTAATAATGTTGTGGTCATCTAATAATGACTAGCAATGGATGTTTTTAGAAAATATTGCATTCTGTGAGTGGTACCTGTGTAGTGAGATCTCATAACAAGGCGGAATTGTTACCTTTATCATACCTGACTCATCTTGACCTCTCTGTTTAGACTTGTTGAAGAGACCTTCACAGTTGACGAGGTGATAGACATGCTGGATGGACTGCAGAGTGTTGTACACAGTGAAGTGGAGTCAGAGCTCATAAACACAACTTACACCAACGTTTTACTTCTGCGGCAGCTCTTTTCACAGGCTGAGAAATGGTACCTGAAGCTACAGACAGACGTCTCTGACTTGGAGAATCGGTAACAGCTGTTGCCCTATACTTGCAACAACAAGAAAACTTCAAAGTGTTAACTATTTGCATTCTTTTCCCAACCATAGAAACCTATTCTTTTAGTATTGTATCGATGATAGGTTACCTTCAATGTTTCCATCTATAATATAGCATGATACAAAATAATGTCAAACTTGTGACCGAGATGTTTTATTAGTAATATTCTTACTTGAATTAATCATTTAAGAGCAGGTGACTGGACTCAATTAAAAAGCTTTTCTGTTTAGATTATATTTTAATTAAGAATGCTAAATCTATTGTAATGCACGTATCATGCCATTGCATGGCATGATGTGTTGCATTTATGGTATTTGTGTAGGACTTCATCCTGTACTTCTAACAAGAATTTTACATGCAAGAAAAAGTGTAGCACCAGCTTGGTAAAATGTGTTTCATAGTGTAGCTCTTAGTAAAGAAATGCTTCCTTATATTTTTCTTTGATAAATAAATGCCGCTTTATTTTTTTTTCAAGAGAATTATTGCACCGGGTTGCTGAGTTTGAAAAGTCAGAATATACATCTTCAAATGAAAAGGTAGAATTTTGTTTTATTTTAATCAAATCATAATAAAATGTTATGTGGAGTCATGACAGATGTTTGAAATGCTTAGTATTGACTCATTGTTCTTAAGAGAAAACAAAAACCAAAACTCCATCCTTTTTTGTCAAAACAGTCTTTGAAACTGTCCAGAAAGTAACATTTTGCATTTCGGCCCCAAGGCTCACTCTGAATTGCCTGGGCTGTTTCCAGAGTGCCTGTTGTGCACTTCTGGAGTGTGCCTTACACACTTCACCCCAAGGTCAGCCAGCCCAGGGACGTGTTGAAGCATCTGCTTCTGGGTTCCCTTCCCCTGACACCTGGGGTAAGGCTGGGGCATTCAATTGTCCCAGCATGAACTCAAGAGCTGAGAAGGTTGCACAGTACAGATATCACTCTAGCTTGTCTTGCATGAATATAGTTGCACCTTATTTGATTTGTAGCATGAAGGTGTATTTATATATATTACATTGTATTTATATATATCTATATATAATATATGTTATTTTTAATACCTTAAATGAGAAAATTATTTGTAAATACTTTTTACTCCTAAGATCACTCAAATATTATCTTTTCCTTACTCCTTTGTCTTTTGGTTGCTGCAGGATTGTTAGTCTTCTATAGAACCACGTTTGCAATACTTTTATGTCTCTTTGCAGTATCTTTGTTTAACTTAAGCTCAAGGTGAAGTCCATAACTTAGGAGCCAAAGAAGCATTAAAAAGTTAACCTGAAATAAAAGGTTGCTCATTTGCTTTGCTAAAGAAAGTTGAATTGACTATCAGTAGTTATTTTACAGGCTAAAGGAGTACTTTTCTTCCCCCTAGATATCTGTATAATTTAATTTTTTTACCTTTATTATTTCTTTAGTCCACTGCAGATCCCATTAAACCAAAACTTGCTCCATTAAATGAAGGTGGGTCAGAGCTGCTAAACAAGGTAAGAACTTGACTGTTCCTGCACTTGTGGTCAGTGATCATTCTGCTTATGCAAATGAACTGAATAACTGTACAGTAATATTTGTATAATGTGTCTGTCACTATACAGACATCATGGTAATATACCCCAGAATGTAAAGTAAAATACTAGTAAATTATTTAATATTGTAAAGCACCAGAAATATATTGTGCACTTATGGCCTCTAACTTGTATCACAATATTAACCCTTCTTTTTGCCAAGACATTTTGGTCTTTGTAGTAATTTACTTTTCCATTTAAAGGAGTAAAATAGTGGATCAGTTCCATGCAGCTATCTGGTGCTTCAACAAAGAAGTAAATTAAAATATGTAGTTGACTGAAATTACTAGGCTTTTGAACATTTTCTGTATCACTTGAAGTCAGTCTTATTACATCCATTCTTTTTTGTTTTGTAAGTTGGTAAATTCCTCCTGAAGAAACAGGCACTTAAAAAATTTGGAATTTACTGGTTTTGAAAACATCTGATTTCTCACTTGCTAAACATTTTTAGAATTAAAAAAACATTTTCTAGTACTTAATATTATCAACAGTTTTTATTAGGTATTTTACTAATCTCATTTAACTGAACTTTTCTAAAATGTCACACTTCCTACAATACCCTTCTAAGTTTTTGATAATCAAGATAATTAGTAAGGAGTTTTATTTTCTGTCTTCTGTCCTGCATTCCCAAAATGATGTGTTGAGTACAACGTCTGTCTCAAATTGTTGTTACTCACTACAGTAATTAAAGCATTCAAGAATTTAGACTTGTATTTTGCTTATAGGTTAATGTAGTTCTCTTTCAAAAATAATTTCAAAATCATAACAGTTTTTCTTGAATATGTACATCTGTGGTCTTTTTTTTCCCCCAAATCATTCAAATTCGTGTTGTGAATTTACTCTGACTGATAAAACATAGGTATTTCCTGTGACACAGAACAGGATATGCAGTAACCTGGTATTTGTCTCTTTTGAAAAGGAACTGCAGATAAATTCTTACTTGCCTGTTGGTTGAAAATAGGAATTATGAGCATCAATGAGTTTTGCATTCCTGAACATGCAATTGTTAATCATGAATCTTGATACTAACAAGATACTGATCTCAGTAATCTCAATGCAGTAAAGCATGTGTTTAAGTGAACAGCCCTATATGTTACAGTAGCATCAGAGACTTTAATTGCTTTCTCACTGAGACAAAAAACCACAATAAATTAATGAATTCTTGATTTCTTATGACGGCCATTTTTATAAGCATTTAGGATCTCTTTTGCTTTCCTAAGTTATGAAATGTATTTTCTTCACTGAAATATTTGCAAAATCCAAAGGGGCACAAGGGTGTTCACAAACATTTTCTTGTTCTTTAACCCGAAGACAGTTGCTCATCTCCAAGAAGAAAATGAAAAATTGAAGACCAGACTCAGGACCATAGAAACACAGGTAAATTCCCTTGTAATCTTGGATGCTTAATGTTGGTTATGTATTTTAAAATATCTAAACAAGCATCCCAGTGTTGTTATTCTTATGTTTTCAGTTAAAATACATTTCTGAGGTTTTAAATTTTCAATGTATTGCAGGCAACAGCTGCTCTGGATGAGAAGTCCAAGCTGGAGAAGTCACTGAGGGATTTACAGATGATCCAAGGAGATCAGAAGGTGAATATAATTATATCCCTTGCCCCTGTTTAATACAACTGTTGCCAGTACATCCAAAATGTTGGTCTGTATGGTGTGTTTCTTTTCTGGCAAAGGCAAGTGTTTGAGTTAATGTTGTTCCTGCTGACATTGTCTGTTCCCTCTGGTCTGTCAGTCAGCAGGTAATCTGTAATACTAGTTGATGTTATGACATGTGTTCAGGAGCTAACAGAAAGTAGTATTCCAGAATTCATATTCCCAGGGCTGATATTTGTATTTACAGACACAAATCTATCTGTTTGTTTCTTCATGTTTACTAGTGAAAGAATGATACCTAACCTGGTTTTTAGAGCAATAATGAAACATTAATTCTTTCACACATGTGTCACTTGATGTTGACATGAGCAAGCCTGGCTTGTTTTTTTTGTAGTTCTCCCTATATCAGCATGTTAAAAATGTTTCACCATTTATTTTTATTACTTGACTGTAGTAATGCACCCCACACACCCAGCAAATGTTTCCATATAGGGAAAATTTAAAGCTCACCCCTTAAGGTAAAGAACCCAGAAAGTTCGAAATCCTTCTGACAAGGATTGGCTCAAAGCCATGACAGAAGCATCTATTGGATCTTGTCACTGTTCTTCAAACCCTGTATCCCTCTCTATTGGCTGTTACCCAGGTTGTCCCGCCTAAAACATTCAGTATTTTGAGAGAGAGAAAAGGGGAAAGAAAAGGCGTTTCAAGATGTCTTAGCAGGGCCCCTGTACTCAGCTTATTACTTGCTTTCTGCAACATTTGGTTTACTTTGTTATTTTTCCTTTATTAAACCCTTTGATTTACAAAACATCATCAAAGAGCAGTCTCACTAGTTATTGCAGCCACTTTTCTGCAAGGCTGGACCCTCAGAGTGTGTGGGAGTCAAACCCACACTTGAGGCTCTTAATCTGTTTTTTAAATGAGGGCTCCAATATGGTGAGTTGCTGCTGGCAAAAACCCATAATAAATCTCAAATCTCATTGACACAAACAAATCTCTTCAGGTCACCTTAATACTTTTCTAAGTTACTACTTTTATTTGTCAATAATTAGAATTTTCTGAGGTTTGTTCATGTGTAATTGTTTCTTAAATTTAAAACATTTCAGTTCAGGCTTTCATCAAAATTAGAACACTTTTATCCCATTATTTTGAGTAATTGATTTTTAAATTCCTGCAGTATTTACAGATTTGGAAGTAAGGTTCGAGATAATAAAACATTTTTATTTTAATTTCCATATTTTAATCCTTATTTCTTTTTATTTTGCTTTCTACCTGGTTTATGGTATGTACTTGGTTTTCTTAATATGTTAAAAGTTTACTTAGTAACTTTCAAAATTGTATTCAATAATATTTTTAATAGGGAACTTGGTTATCAGTCATGGCAAATATTTTCTTCCTCTGTTTTGTTAAGCTTTAAATTATTAAAGGTTTAAAATATTAAAGGGGTGTATTAAATCCTGGATAATACTGTTTGTAGTGTTAAAAGATTGGAACCAAATCTCATCCTGTTTTTCTGGATAAACATGAATTGGCCTCAGTGTCAGGGCTGCTGAGTATCTTCAGCTTTCATGTCCTAATTTGCTCTCTGTAATCTGTCACTTTCTGCCAGTTGCTCATAAAGCAGTAAATTTCAAACTCTTTCAACAAATAAATGACTGCCAAACCACAATTGGTTCATAAGGACCAACTCATCAGATTGATTTTTTTTTAATTAATATTTAATAGATGGTTCCACATAGAAAGTGTGAGTCAGAGTAACTGTAACTGGGAGTAATTCCCAGCAGTAACTGGGAGTAACTGCTCTGTTGGATCCGTTTAATTTGAGGATTTAGAATTTTTGCATAATTGACTTATGTCATGGTTAGAAAATAGCAACTCAAACATACAAAATGTATGTAGTGCTTTTCAACAGTGCTGCCTTGGACTCTGCCTCAGAATTCAAAATAAACTTTTCTTCTGTACAGGTACTACTGTCAAGTGATTTCCTATTCTCAAGTCTTAAGTTCCACATAGAAAAAGGAACAGGGCTTTCTTAAGTTTTAGATTTTGTTGGTTTTAAGGTGCTTCTGCTTCAGCCTTGTCCTGAGTCATTGCACTTTTGAGTTTGAAATTGAGCTTTAAAACCTGAGAATGTTTCCTTTGTTTTTTTTATTTTATTTAAATGAAAATCCATAGAACAGTTACACAACTATAATGTTTTATGACCCAGAACTGACATTCAGAAAAGTTTGAGTTGTTTCTTCTCGTAAAGAAACAAGAAAGGTGCTTTGCAACTTGCAGCCTCTTTGTGTAAGACATCTGAGAAGGGCACAACGTTGGTACCTGACTGAGAGTGTGAGCATTAACACTTCCAGCCTTTCCTGCCCATAGTGCACAAACGGCTTCGGAAATGTTTCAAAAACACATTGTAGCATAGACATTCAGATCTTAAGTGGTAATTTACACTTTCTGTATGGTAAATAACGTCTTGTAATATGATTCATCCTCTGACTCTAACTAATTCCTAAAGAAGCAAAGTACAAGTACCTAAAAATCTCATCTTGGCTGAGAAGACATTCCAGCTGTCTTTAAAAAGCATTTATTAACAGTTTTTTAAGTTATAATCTGTCCCTGGTCTGACTTTTTTTTTAGTTGAAGCACTTCTCATTTAGGCTTTACAGGAGTAACTTGTACATCATTATTAAAAATGAAGACATACCTACTTTGTGTGGAATTTTGCACTTAAAATTTTAATTATTTCTTCTCTTGAATTTGACATATTTAAAATGTTTTTTCTGTTGAAGAATTATGCAAACCAGGATATCACTGAACTGGAGAATAAAGTGGCAGCTTTGAAATCCCAGTTTGAGAAGACTTTGAATGACACTACTGCAAACCAAAAATTCTTGGAAGAAGACTTGATGACAACAAAACATGACTTACTGAAGGTTCAGGATCAGCTATCCACAGCTGAAAAGGTTAGCATTTTATTGTAATGTGAAGATGAATTCCTTACTCACATTTTAACTGATTAGTAATTTAACAAGCGCAGCTACAGAATGCAGAGTTTACCAGGCCACACTTTTGCCCTTGTATTTTTGTTATTTCAGTGGAAAAGCACGTTATACATAAAATAGCAATCCCACAACTAACTGCATATAACTAAATGAATATTAAAAAATTGACTATTTGTCTGGATAGAAATTTTAAAATGAAAAGTGTATTTCCAGACTTCTGAAGACTTTTAGCCTGGTTTTCTTAGAAAATTCGGTTGGTGTTTCTATGGCTGCCCCAGTAATCTCATTTGAATCTACCAGCTGACTTCATCTGAATTTGAGTAAGTTGCAGAAAACTAGTATTGTCAAACTTGAGGAGGAGAAGCTAGTAGTTTGGGTTTTTTAAAAATATTTTTGTCTAGTCTTCATAATATGTAAAGAATATGTTGATGTTACTATGTAGGAACTGGAGAAGAAGTTTCAGCAAACAGCTGCCTATCGCAACATGAAAGAGATTCTCACCAGGAAGAATGAACAGATAAAGGACCTGCGTAGAAGACTTTCCAAGTGAGTGGTGCTGCCCTGTCTGTCTCAACAAGATCCTTGTTCTGGATCCATGTTCTGCTCCCATTTTGTCTCTAAAACAGTCTATAAATTTTCCCTTTAAAAGAACTTCTAATAGGCTATGCTCTGATTTTTGGCAAACCGGTCCTTTGAATGGATGTTTGGTGTGGTTAGGGCTGGTGTGTGCAGCAGCAGCTGCTGTGTAGCAAGTAATGAGAGAATTAATTATGGAGAGGATACAGGATATTCATGGCTGTGCTAGATAAGGCCTCAGGTGCTACACACAGAGATACAGATGGGAGATGTTCCAGGTGCTTTGGCAATTGTTTGGATTTGTGGGTAGATCATTTCTTCATTCTACTACTTGGTAAACTGGCCAGTTTTAAAAGGAGAAAATAGTCTAAAAAGTAAATGCTTTTGTGACTTAGGTCATCCAGTAAACCTTGACAGAAATGTGTCACTCTTGGGTGTAATTTATTGCTTTGGTTTTGTATTTTCTTTAGAGACAAAATGTCTTTGAGGTATTTTCTAGTCTGTTTTAATTACTTTTCTATTTATTCTTTTTTAATCCTCAGATATGAGTCAGAGGACTGAAATACCAAAAAGCATCTGATCCGTCAGAAGTTGTCATGGAAAGAAAATGTAGACTGGTATTATTTTTCAATAATTTTTGTTTTGAATGGTGTATTCTTTGCTTCTAGTGTTTAAAATAACTCTTTATTAATATTCATTTCACACTGAAACTCTTACCTTACTTCCTTGTAAACCTATAATTTATAGGTATTAGTTTCTGCAGTCATGTTTTTAATGGTTAACCATTGACATTTCTTGAGAAATAGCAAACAGGAACTTGTTAAAGAACTGAGAACATTCCCTACAAAAAAAGGAGTTTATTTTTGTTAAAAAAGGGGGGAAAAAAGACCAAAAATATATACATTAGAGTTTTTGATGTCTTCAATGTGGAAACTCCAGTTGTTACTTTTGTGTAGTTAATGTAGTTATGAAGTAGCATTATACGTAAAAATTGCATCGGTGAAAGAGTAGCAGGAACAAAAAAGAAATGCTGATTCTGTAATGTTACTTCACACTGGACATGTCATAGCTCAGCAAAGTGTGCTCAGTAGAATTTTTCTAGAGGGTGTTTCTTAGATAATGAGATAAATATGTTTTATAGCCAAAGTGCTGGACCCTTTCAAATAAAGTTGTGCTTCTTCACATGAATTGATTTAAAGCAAATTTGAACATCAGAAGACAGATTCTGATTTTGCCAGTATTCTTAATATTGAGATGATAATCTAAATACGCATAGGAAAGTTAGTGGAGCAGCTTTTTTGGGAAATAAGTTATTTTAGATGTTTTCATCTCCTTTCTTAATGTAGCCTCACCAAAAAAACAGCTTACTTCTCTCAAGTCTTCTACTTGCAACTCTCTATCTTGCATTTGTTTGTCAGTCGCCTAATAATGCGTTCTACTTGTTCATCTGTCCCTGTTCATATGTATCTTGTATTTTACTTCAAATAAAATACTATGTTTTCAAACATTTAATCTTTAAGGAGCTGGGTTTTTTATAGCTATTTATAAAAGCTTTGTATAGCTATTTTTAATATCTGTAGGAATGGGTGGCACATCAGTAAAGAATCTTGCTAGAAATGAGAACATGTAAATTACAGATTTGTGCTCAAAGCCACGTCACATCAAACAGCTGTAAAAGAGAGTACCAGTGACAGGGCTGAGGAGAGACAGGGTGTTTGTGTTACAGAAACTGGCATTTAACAATGTTTTTCTCAGGAGCTGCTTGAACTGAAACGGATCCTTTTTCCTCATTATTTCTTTAACAAGCAAAGCTGTTAAAATTGCTTACCTCAAATCTGCCGTACACTTGCAGTCTAAGTTCTTTTTTCTATAAGTTTAAGTTCTCATGTTTTCTGTAAGTTCTCTTGTCTTTTGCCTCTCACTGGTTAAGTGAGGTTGGTTTGAGATAAAGTCCCATGCCTGTGGAAGGATATTATTGCTGTAGCACAATGCTGGTGTGTTCTGGGGTGGCATCCTCTTCATGCAGTGACAGTTAGGATAATGAAAGGTATTCTTTTGCCCCTTGTACAGTCACTAAAATGTTAAGTTCTTAATAGGTATGTACCAAAGAGCTTTTTGGCCTGTTTGCTCAGAGCAACAAAAGTACTTGTCTGGATGAATGTTGTGGGTTTTTTCATCATAATAACACTCACTTTAATGAGATCAGTTACTACTTCTAAAATGGCAGGTAAAGGGTGAAGAAAGCCAGAGATTCTCATGACTCCTGCTGGACTTCTTTTCTCATCAATTTTTTGACTGCAGAATATTTACTCTGTGATCAGCCTTCATTATCTGATTAGAAAGCATCTCAGCAAGAAGGTACATTGTCAGCTTCAGTATATGGCTAGGTCTCAGTGAAATGAGTTGGCTGTAGACAAGCCACACACCTTGTTATCTCCTCAAATGAGTAAGGCAAGTCTTGTAAAGAACTGTGCAGTGCAAAATTGAAACTCAGACTTTGATTTCCTGCCTTGCAGATTGCCAGAGTGTGAGATCACTGTGATGCTTGCTTTTTGTGTTGCAGAATGGCTATTTAAAAGTCTTGTATGGAGCTCCTGATGAAAAATACAGGTGATGTACCTGTCAAAGAAGACCTGGAGCATCATACAGTAGTGACTTTTTTTTTTCTTGAGATAGGTACAATATTTTGAAGATGGAGATGACGTCTGAACCTCTCCTGACAGTGCCCAACGTTTCTAAAACTTCACTTCTTGCCCTGAGGTGTAAATTCTAATACTGCTTTTAGCAGCCTTTGCTCCTTTTACTGCTCAAATAGACATCATCCATTTCTTCTACTTTAGTTGTTAATTCCCTAGTTATGGCTGAAGGGAATGTTTAAAAAGAAAATTTCTGTATGACTGGCTGATCTGCAGAAATCAGATCTCTTTCAGGCTGGTTGGGGTTTGGTTTTTGGTTTTGTTTTGTGTTTTTTCTTGCAGACTGAAGAATATGGGAATGAAATCTAGCCATCTCAGCTTTGCTAGTACTGACTCTGACAGCCAACAAATGACCCTATGCTCCAACAGTGACTTCAGTGTTTGTTAATAAATGAGCCAGCAGTCCTGCATGTTGCCATCTTAATGAGACCATATATTAACCAATGATCTCTAACTGTTCATAAAGTACTCATTAACCTATTTTTCTCTTGTGGCTAATAGCCATTTTTAAAAATGTCCTAAGGTGAATATTAATGCATACATTGACACTTAACTTGCAAGTGCACCTTTTTGTTTGATAGACTAATCTTTAGAACAGCTGAAATCTGGACATTTCCCATATACCTTGCTTTTGGGAAACCCAGTCATCTGCCAGGGGCTTAGATTTCTGTCCAGCCAAAACATTTGTAAGATTCCTTCATTTGATTTCCCTTTTTTGGCATTATCAAGGACGAGTCTTGACTTCTCTGTGATATGAAATGCTGTGAAACCACAATGAAATCTTTACTGCCTCAGGAAGCAAATGTGAATCATGTTGAGGTATCAGGTGGCTGAATGGATCAAGCTTAAAAGATTTGATCTGATCTGGAAGGATGTGCCTTGTAAAACATTTTTGAAGTAATTTGAAGGTAAGTTTGTATATGAGCAGGTAAGAATTGTTATTGTAATTGTTACCATAGTTATTTTGAGCTGAGAATGTGCTTAGGAAGTTACGGTATGATTGTTAATTTTGACAACATCCCAAGGAAAGGGCTGTCCCAGGACTCGTGCCCTGCTCTGGCTGCCTACAGACTCTCCCTGAAGATGTCTAGATGTGCCCTCCTGAGCAGGGTCTCCTCTCGGACATATCCTGACACATTAGGCAGCTTCTTTGGAGTTAGCTCTTCTCCAAATAAAGGTGGGTAAGTGGGGCAGTTTAGTCCATTCTATTTCAACAGAAATTTTTGTTTGTTAATTATTTTTTAATTATTATTTTTAGGAAATTGTTGATCTAGTGCCTTGGAGTGTCTGTGGTAAGTTACGGTGATGCAGAGTGGTTGGTGCAGGACTGTGGCAGGGCAGCTCACGACTGACAGCTGCTGGTGAATAAGAGAGCTGCCCAAAGGCCTCCCCACACTGCAGGCAGGCTTTGACAGAGAAAGTGGAAACTGGCAGATGACAAGCAGAAGAACTGACTGAGTAATCCAGCTGTCTTTTAGTGACATGCCAGTTTCTGACTCTCATTTGACACAGGTCAGTTTTGAAGTCCGGGTGAATTAGGTGCAATTCTTTGAATCCAAATTTCATTGAGTGCACCTTTATGGAGTGAGTACCCTAAAAAATCACAGTCAGAAGATGGATAGAGCTGTGATGCTAAGGAAAAGCAAGGAAAATAAAAAGAGAGACTGTTTTCAGGCATGCTTTTCTTGGGAGGTTGAGGTAAAGTGAAACAGTTTTAAGGGTGATTAAGAATCATAAGCTGGAAATTACTTCAGAGTCATTAAAGGCATCATCTACAGTTTGGAACTAAGCAGCAAGTAGTAATGATAAACTGGAAGGAATAATTGTAATCCTAGTAACTGCTTAGAGGAGTAACTGTAATCTTCAATTACACATAGAGCAATTGCCCAACAGCTGTCATGGCCAATGAGTTGTCAAAGATCTGGAGATTCAGATGGATTCTTTCTTTCTCCTAAGATAAGGAAATAGGCATCTTAGTGTAGCAACTGTGAACAGTGAATTCCAACAGAAAACTCATATGTGGAAGCTGATACTCCCTTGTATATCTGTTTCCCTTGACAGCATCAGTAAACACATGCAGAGGCTGTAACACTCCATGGCTTTGCTTTGATAGGCATCTGACACACCAGCAGATACACACTAGCAGTGTTTGCATTTGGAAGTGAGTGCCTTCAGGAATTGAAGATACTAAACACTAGAGCTGCTGACACTTTGTCCCCTTCCTGCAGGTCTGGCTTATCAAGAAAAGCCCAGAGGGTTTATTTTTAAATCTAAGGGGTATAGTGATACATGTTGGAGGTTTGCATAATAAAGGTCCAGGCTACTTGGTAGAATTTCTTCCCTTGTTTCCATGACTTTTGCCAATCAAACTATTAAGCTTCTCTCACACCCTGAAATCATGGTCCCCAACCTGTTGCTAGGACCCCACATTATCTTTTTGTCAGCATTTTAGGTAGCTGACAAAAAGATGGCTTTTTACTGTACTGGCATCAAGAGACTCAAGACCAGTGTTTTTAGTTGATACCTTTGCCTAAGCACTTGAGGCTTTGCTTCAGTGAGAAATGGGATTCCTTGCTTTGTTTATCAGCTTCTGACCAGGTTTACATAGGGCACTTCTCCTGGGCAGTCCCATCAGTCCCTGGTCTGCTGTGCAGATGAACCCCTGCCCTTCTCAACCACTCTGCCAACATCTCAAATTTGTTAGGTACTGGGAGAAAAAATTCCTTCTATTCCTTCTTTAATATGAGCAGCGACATGATCAAAATTTCTTGCATATGTCTATTAGAGGCATGTCTTTGTCCCTAAAGATAAAGCCCAGGCCCTTCCCTAACCTAAATGGCAGCAGTTCAAAAGAGATAAAATCATAAACAGCATAAGAAATAGCATATTGATAATCTGAGGTGTGTATGGAAAGTCCCACAGCAAGAATTCCTAAGTGTTGTCTGTTTAAATATATTTAAATATATTTAAAGTGTGTGTCCCAAGGAGCCACTAGATGACAGGCACTTTGCTGGGTGCCTATGTGCATGACCACCTTAAAAAAAAACTCACAGCAGTCTGTGACCCGAGCTACTGATGAGACTGACATTTGTGAGAGAGGCAAGGATTCATCTCATTCCACCTGAACTTCCTGATATGGCCTGACCTGAGATGAGGACGTCACCTCTCTGCCTGCCCAATCTCCTCCAGTCCATTAGTAAACTAGTTTGAAATGTAATGGGAAGGAGGTACAGAGCCAAGGAAATCTTTAACTTGATGATGCTCATCAGTAGGAGTAATCTATTCACACAGAAGCATCCCAAGTGATAGTGATGTGCTATTTTTTAAGGCTGTCCTGTTAGCAAATTATTTAATACTGTAATCTGTTTATACACGTCATTTATAATAAATCCCACTTCCAGGGACAGGCATTTGAGTTTTTAATAATTTGGAAAAGTTTTCATGATATGAGGCAACTCACATTCTTCATGTGTGTCTTTCAGTTTAACAGCTTATGGATTTCAAATGACCTTGGTTTATTCCTTCCGGCAGTATTCTGGGTTATACCCAGGAGACGTACTGTCTGGGCTAGCTGGCATGTTGCAGTTCTGCAGGCAAGACAAGAACTGCATGGATACTACAAAAAACATCACAAACTCCCTCAAAACTACACTACAGGCAGCTTTGGCAAACTGATGTTTTCCAGTGACAACTTACATCTCTAGCACCACTAAAACACACCCTGAAGAATGGATACACTTTTGGGAAATGTGTAAAACTCTTGCCATCACCTTTTTTAGCAGACAGAAAAGTGGTGTCCCACTTTGTGGCTTTGGTAATACAAGTGGCTGGTCAGGAGGTCCACCAGAGTGCTACTGCTGGGCTCAGCAGCACTGTACAATGCACTCTGCAGTTTGGGCTCCTGTCCAAAGGCCCCGGAGTTTGGGTTCTCACCCATACCCACAGCTGGAGGCCTTGGCTTGGCCAGTGCCCAATGGGATGCTGGAGCAGCACACACAGAACTGGCAGGGAGCAAATTCCTGGCACTGGAGGAATGAGACTGACAGCAGCTGAGCAAGTCTTACTTGTAAAATGGTCCTGAAAGGTGTCCTGGAAAAAAACTTTAAACAGTGGAAGGAAGCTGAGTCCTTGCAGTAGCTCAGCTACTTTTTATTGGTACAGCCTCCTTCCCTGGGAGATCTGTCCAAAGTGGTTGAGCTCGAAGTGTACCTTGGCAGGGACCCAAACACACAGGGTTCATGTTCAGACCTGGCACCTCAGTGTGCCTTCAGAGGACCCAAAGGCCCCCTAGATCCTTCTGCCTCCATGATGGTCACAGACAGCTTTTTCCACTGGCCTTTGTATTTGGTCCCTGCTGCTTGAAAGTATTTTAAAATGGCAACTCCTCAGAAAAGTTCACCTGCAGCAGTGGGGTTTGAGCATGAAGGTAAGTGAAAAGAGACTGACTGTTTCACGCGGTCACGCACATGCAGAGTATGTAGAGGGAAGGCAGTATTCTGGGAGGGTCAAACTTGGTGTTGTCCCAGTGCGTACCAGGCTGGGGACCTGCGTGGCTGATAGGACTGTTTCAAGGCCACTTTTGGAACTGAGGAGTGTGCTGGGTTGGTTGAGGTGAGCACCAAAGCACAATGATAGGATGTCTGAGGATTCTGTTTATTCTTACCCTAAAAGCCCTGACAGTCTCTAAACCCAGTCCTAATGGTGTGGGAACCCCTCTTCTGTGCAATCAAATTCAAGCTGGTGCCTCATGAACATGAATGCCATTCGGTAGGAAGGGAGCCCTGTGGGGAAGGAGTGTCCCATTGCCAAAACCAAACAGCAGTCCTGGTGTTATTTCCTCACAGCTTCAAGTTGGCATGTGAGTAGATAAAAATCCCTGAGCTCACATCCTTCCCAGAAATGCCAGTCAAGACCCAAGCAGCTATTCACCCAAAGTACCAATTTTATAGTTCTGTGTGTGTCTATAATCTATTTACCAGCATTCCTATTTCAGTATGTGCCTGTTAATAAGATTAGTAATTAAAAAGCTTGATAGGAATTGGCAAGCATAGCTCCTCCGCCTTTCCCTCCCCTCCAAGCCAGACTGGTGTGGAGTGTGAGGCACGGTTGGCAGTGTACCTGAGGGAGTGAAGGCAGGAGGCTCTGCTGAAACCTCTGCCTGCAAGAAGGCAATGGAGAAATCCCGACCCTTATGGGACAATCCCCTACAGTTTGTTTTCGCCTGCATTTCCTATGCTGTGGGGCTGGGAAATGTGTGGAGGTTTCCATACTTATGTCAGATGTACGGAGGAGGTAAGTGTGGTTTACATTTTCTTGCTTCCCTCGAGGAGGAGTGGGGCAAGTTTTAAGTCCAAAAGTATGTTGTCCGTGTTAATGCTCTGTCCACCCAGCAAGGTCCAGGACAGAGTAGGACGTCTCACTTTCTGTTGGTGTACAATCTGTTTTATTGTGGCTTTATTTTATGTATTCTTTAGCATTAGGCTTTTACCTGACAGCTGCCCCAATATAGTGGCATTTGTTTCCTGTAAGTGCAATGAAACAGTGGGAAGGCCCATGTTTTCTGAAAAAAAATTAAGGTAGAGTGAGAGATATAGATCCATATAGTATTCCTTTATTATATTTTTGCCCCACTGAATCACTCTGAAGGTGTCAGAAACTGGTTCATTTCCTTGTATGTTCACATATGGGGACTTGGAAAATATTGAGAAGGGGAGAAGATTACACTGATTTAACTTAAAAATCAGCTGTATTATTTCAAGTACCTGTCATTAATATCTTGTCTTTTATACAAAGCCTTACTTTAGGAGATGATTACTGGGCTGAAAATCTGCCTTGAAGTTGGCTGAAATGCCTTAATCAACAGGAGTTCCACAGCTAAAGCCTCCCAGGAACCTTTGAAAATAAGGAATAAATTGATTTGTCCTCCAAAAAAATAAATAAACCAAGTAAAAAGACCCCCAAAACCCTCTTTTAAAATTTATCCTCTTCATGGGTCCAAATTGCAGAAAGGAAGATGATGTTTGTGGCATATAGGAGCTACAGCCATTCTTCCTTAGAAATCAAAAGTCTCTTAATTAGATTAATTAAAGACCAGTATTAATAACCTCCTCTAGTATACAGCTACCACTGTTTTGAAGAATCTTTAGAAACAGGCTCTCTACAAGACAACCGAGTTTTTTACTGCTTCTCATACTTCATCTGTTGTCATAGTCTGTAACTTGTTTCAATCTTGCATTAAGGGACATGATGAGCATCTGCCTCCTCTGCTTTGGGTCTCCTCTGCCTTTTCTTCCTTTCAGGAACAAACACTGAGATGTTAAATGGCTTTTTGCTTTTATGCTTGTTTTGTTGGCTTCTGAATGCAGTTGTGATGGTAGGATTTGGTTCATGCTGCTGTTTGAAAAGCCATCTCAGCACTGAGACTGCATCAGAGCTACCCTGTGGGATCAGGTCAGAAAAATCCATATAATATGGTGGGTGAAGTGTCAGTAGAAGATAGATGCTGCAGTGGTTGAAGCTTTCTTAGACAGTTCAGATATCAGAAATGATAGATGTGCTGTGATTTTGTGTGTATTGCCCTACTGCAAAAATGGAAGTAAAGACTTCGTATCTGACACTGAACTCTAGCACAAAGCTTAAAATGTGTTTCTGTACACAGTCATACTGCACGTGATTAGTTTGCTAGCAGCCCGTCATGGCAGACATCCTGACGGACAGTAAAACTTGGACATTTTGAGGGCTTTGTGTTGTTCTTTTAACCAGCCATCTGTACTGTAGTAGGTGGTGAAAATTCTCTGAAATGTAACCAAAACTGGAACATTTGATTAACCTGAGTAGAAGCTTAAATAAGCTTCCCTGCTTATTGCAGGGGCTTTGGACTAGATGACCTTTAAAAGGTGCTTTCCAACTCAAATTATTCTATGATACACCCAAGTATTTTCTGAAAAGCATGTTTTATGAGAATGTTTTTTCATTATATGTTCCATTATTTTTCTCTTCACCACTTATATTTATGTGGGGAAAGGCAGCTCTTTCTACTGTGAAATTAAAAGGAGGTTTTGCTTTTCTTCATTGTTTTATTCACTGCCCTCTTAAAGAGGATTCTGTGGCTTTCCAGGGGTTCACAAAACCCACGCATACAGAACATCGTTTCAGGAACTTAAAAGCTGGATATGCCAGGCACTGGGATTAGGGGGGGATGGCAGCTTGTTTGGCATCTTCCTTGTAGTAAAGCACAGAGCCAGACCCTGTCCTGCCCAGCAGGGCAATAGAGCCCTTATCGCAGGTGATACTGAGTATTTGTAACCTGAATATTTGCAGACTTTGTAACCTGTCATTGTGTTCATCAGCAGTTTGCCTCCTTCTCCTACTTCTCCTTGCTTTCCTGCAGAGAACATGACCTGAGCAGAGGAGATTCAAACCTCATAGGTGCAGCTCCTCTGTCCCTAAGCAGGCTGGGCCAGGCTCAAACGAGGCTGGGCTGGGTCTGCAGCGGGGCTGGTGCTCGGCCGCGCTCAGCCCTGGGCGAGGAACCCCTGAGCGCCAGGCAGGAGCCTGAGCAGGGGCGAGGGTGCCACTGGCCAAGCCCAGGGCCTTGAGCAGAGCCGGGGCACACTCCGCACGTTTTTCCAGCTACAGGGATCTGGTCTGGGGGCTGGTTTTTGCAGACAGCTGGCACCGGAGGGAGCAACGCCCGGTATCAATGAGCAGGGAATTGTGTAGAGCTGTGCTGATTCACAGCTGATAAGCAGCTGGTTTATCGGCTGCCCAGAGTCACTTCTATGAGACATTTTGGTTCTACTCTTCGGGAAGAGTAGCACTAGGAGCAAGATCTGTGTGCAAACAGGATGCAGAGCAAGGGGCAGGGGCTTAGCCCTGGCACCCCCAGCTGTGGGGGGACACAGGGGTAAAAAACAAGCCTGAAGGCGTTTCTCCTCCTTGCCAGGTGGCACAGTCCTTGCCAAACATGTGGCAGCGCTGCTGGGAGGGTGGAAAACATTTGCAAGGGCCTAATGCTGATTCCCCTCTGGTACATGGCGGAACCCCCTCAGTGGCTGCTGGGGCAGCTCACATCCCACCGGCACAGAGCAGCTGCGGGAGCTCTTAAACCTCCGACAGTTCCGTTGAGGCATAGGAAGTTATCTAACAGAGTAACAAAGGGGTTGTTAATAACAAGAGAGCTGGGAGGTGGGAAATTAATTCCCAGAATAAACCGGATTATTGCTCTGTGTTTATTTCCAGGTCTTTGCCTCAGTCGCTGCATGGAGTTCATTCCTCCAGAGCGCTGCACAGAGCCCATTGCAAGGAATGTTAATGCCACAGATTAAATCCTAAATAAGAGATATTTACGTAAATATTTTGGCTTGCTGTAAAAAGGGAAGCAGGGAAGCCTTCACAAAAATCCAGCTTTTGACTCAGTCAGCAGCCCTTTCTGAAGCGAGCCCCAGGTCAAATACAAGGATTTTATTTTTTTCCGGCAGAAATTTAAGCCAAAGCACATCCTGTTTGCCAGGTGGGAAGGTCCTTTTCCTTTCTTCACTGTCAGCCATTCCTGTTGTTCGTCTTCCACAGGAGCATCTCTGTGGCTCTTCATGTGGAGGGAAGCAGGGATGAGCAGCCCCATACAGGAGGAGATTCCATGCCTCTGTACCAGGGTCTGCTCCCACAGGTGGGGCCTTAGGGAAAACCCTTCATTAATTTGCTAGTGCCTGTGGGCTCAGCGTGTGCATTTGGGAGCTTTTTAGTTTGGTTTTTTGGTTGGCTGTTTTTTATTTTTAAGCAAGGCCAGACTTTATATGTAACTCAAAACTCTCTGTTTGACACAGACGTTGCTGTTACCTTTTCTTTGAGCGCTTTGGCTGTGTGGCAGAACACCCCACACCAAAGTAAATCTTTCCCTCGTCCTCTTTGTCTCATTATCCTTTACAAGGTTTGGCGGGTGTTTGGTTACCCTTTAACAGCCCCAGCCCCCAGCATTGCTCAAACCGCCCAGATGCATCTGGGCAGTGCTGCCACACCACAGTGCCGACCAACACAGTTTAACAGCAGAAATCCCAACCCTGCCAAGTCCCTGAGGTAAATTCCCTGTGCCCAGGCAGTCAGCGCCCACCAGCCTCTGGGACGCTGCCTGAAGCCTCTGTGAGATGTCCTTAAAGATTGGGCTGTGCTCTCAGGTACTCAAGGTACCTGGACAGGACCAGGACGCAGACCCAGCCAGCCTCTGAGACACTGGCAGCATGACTTGAACACAAATAGTGCAATGTGGTGTATATCTTGCTGCTGATCTTCTGAAGGCTGACTGTTGGGTTTGTTCTCACAGGTGGCTTTTTGATCCCATACCTTATCATGCTGATTGCTGAGGGGATGCCACTGCTGTACTTGGAGCTGGCTGTGGGGCAGCGTATGCGGCAGGGCAGCATTGGCGCCTGGAAAATAATAAGCCCCTACCTCTGTGGTGTTGGTATGTTCTCAGTTTCCATCTTATTTTCCAGCATGCAGGGAATGTGGGTGATTTTCCATTGGAGAGCTTTGTCTTTCAGAGAAGAAGCAGATGGGAGCTCTGGTTTTACTGGGTCTCACCAGACTGAGAAAAACACCTAATGGCATGCATTTATCTTGTCCTTTGTTGGGCACTAGGGTCAGACCCCAGTCCAGATTGTTGGATCTGGACTCAGAGGCAGACTGCCAAAATTGTGGTGTGAAGACCAGTGCTAAACTCAGCCCCTGGGGCTGCCTACACTGGTCTTTGACCCCAAGAGCACCTTCTCAATAAGCTTAACATGAGTGATAAAATGGTGCCTTAATTTCCTACTACCAGTGTACCATTTACCAATGTTCACTCTTAGCTACATTTTTATCTTATTAAATTACCCTGAAAATCTAAGTTATCATTAATTTGCATTAGCACACATTTTATTTTTAATGATACATTGAATATTCACTCCCCAGGGCCTAGAGTATCAAATCCAGTTCAGGATAGTCCTGGTGGGAGGACGAGGGAGTGACTACAATGACAGGGACATGCCCTGTGTACATGGCTATGCAGGGACAAAGCCTCTCCTGTGTCAGCCATGGTGGTGCTGCTCCCACACCCCACAGATGTTATGGAGCCCTGGGCATTTTGGGGTTTTCTGCTGACCAAGTGTCTCCCTCCATACCCACAGGAGTTGCCAGTGTTGTCGTCTCCTTCTTCCTCTCCATGTACTACAATGTGATAAATGCCTGGGCCTTCTGGTACCTCTTCCACTCCTTCCAGGTGTGTGGGCTCCCAACAGCCCAGTTTGGCCTCACTGTGGCTGCGGAGGGTCACGGTGGCTTTGCATTTGTGCTGGATGTTGCATGGCACCATTGTCAGCTGGTACTGGGGAGGTGGAGGGGTGTCGAAAGCTTCAGAAACCCAGGGCTTTGCTGGAGGGAAAAATGAGGCAGTGATGTCCTCCTCCATGGTCTTCCCAGAGGCATTGGCCATTGTCTTCTCCTCACCATGGAATTCAGGTGAAGGCCAGGCTTGTGATGTTTTGGTCACGTGTGCCTTGGTGCCGGGGTGTCCTGCATCCTGGGGTGGGCCTGTCTGATGGCAGAGGAGAGGTTTGGCCCCAAGGTAGAGGACTGGAGAGTGTCTTCCTCAGGGGAGCAGGTTAAAGGGCCTCAGTCCTTGGGGAGAGAATCGGTCTGGTCATCCCCATGGAAGAGGGACAGAGCTGATCTGTCCTTGGGTAGGGGGTTCAGAAAGGGTCATCCCCAGGGGATCAGTCATTGGGGAGAAGGTCAGTCCCAAGGAAGATTGTCAAAAGAGATCATTCCCAGGAGAGAGTGTCATCCCCAGGCAGCACTATGCAGACACAAGCAAGCCTGGGCAGAAAGCCACCCTTGCTGTCATCCTCCCTGTTTGCCACTGGCACCTCGGCTCTCCCTGCCACGCTGACAGCCCACACTCACTCCGTGCCCCTCCCTGCCAGGACCCCCTGCCATGGGCCACCTGCCCCCTCAACAGCAACCGCACGGGCTACGAGGAGGAGTGTGAGAAGACATCGTCCACACAATACTTCTGGTACCGCCAGACCCTGAACATCTCCCCGTCGCTGGAGACCAGCGGGAGCGTGCAGTGGGAGCAGGCGCTGTGCCTGACGCTGGCCTGGCTCGTGGTTTACCTCTGCATCCTCCGCGGCACCGCCTCCACCGGCAAGGTGAGAGCGGGACACAGCCCTGCCGGGCCCGGCCGGGACGTGGGCAGGGGAAAGGAGCGCTGACAGGTAGTGAGGGATGGCTGCTGTGCCTTGGGGTCACGGCATCTCCCCCGGAGCACCGACCTCTCCTGCCTCTGCTGCCCGGCCATGGTGCAGCTGAAGCAGGATCAATCAAAACACTGAGTGATACTGAAAAAATAATCCAGAGAAGTCCTTTGAACACAGCCAGCTCTCTGCAATAGCAGTTGTCAGGCTGCTGGTCATGAGGAAAGCCACTTGCTCCAGCAGAGCCGTATCAGGAGATGTCTATTCCTCGGTCTTTGCAGGAAAAACAAGACATCTACTGGACATTTTTACCTGCTTTTTATTCACAGCAGAAGTTATGAGGAAGTGGGGAGAAAAACCCCAATGTCCTGGCTGAGCCTGGACTAAGCAGCAAGCTGAGGGCTGTAATCCCCAAATCGTCTTAGCCAAATACAGAAAGCCAAGAGACTGTAAACTAGAAATAACCTCTTAAACTTGCTGCAACTGATTCAATTAAATTTTGGTTCAATTTGATTCAATTCAAGTTTGATTTTGACCTTTTATGAGCTCTGTTTGCCTTCCTTGTAGAACAAATGATGAATGACCTTTGCCTAATGAGTATTTGATAGATAGTTATGAACTGATGTTACGCCACCAAATGATACAGAACTGAGTTTGTGAATGCTGCAAATATTTTAGATTTTTGTTTGATTTCCAGTCAAAGAGAAGATGCTTGGAACAGTAGTGCAGGTCTTCAATATTATTAAAAACTCATTTCCCTAAAATGTAAATCTAAAGTTAGATTTGTCTGAAAATATTTCTTTCAAGATTAATACAGGATAACAAACACAATAATAGAAATTATTTATGTAAAGTGAGACTGACAGCAGATTAGCTTTGTCTTACGTATCCTTTAGACCAAGGTCTTTACCCTCTTTCCCCAGGTCGTCTATGTGACAGCCTCTTTGCCATACTGTGTTCTCATCATATACCTCATCAGAGGATTAACACTTCATGGAGCTGTGAATGGGCTCATCTACATGTTCACACCAAAGGTACAGAAAAACTGTATTGAATTTTTCAAGAAAAATCAGTCACTGAGCATGTAAGTTTTTAAAAGGTCTTGGTCTTCCTTTTTTTTTTTTAATACTGAATTTTGCAGCAGTAGCATAGGTCTAGCAGCTGAAAACCTCAGCTGGAAATGGCTGGAGGCTGCCATGGTGCCCAAAAGCTGCTTGCTTTTTCCCGCAGAAAAAGACCTTCCCATTGGCATAACCTATTACTTTCAGTCAGAGCAGTAACCCTGCACAAAAACCTGTAATGAGTGTACAAAAGGCCCCATCCTTGCCCTTGTCTCCATCCCTGCAGGCTGGAAGGGGCAGTGCTGGTCACTTTGTGGAACTTCACGGTCTTGCTCTCTCATCTGGCTTTTGCAGCTGGAGCAGCTGTTGAACCCCAAAACCTGGATCAGTGCTGCCACGCAGATCTTCTTCTCGCTGGGCCTCGGCTTCGGCAGCCTCATCGCCTTTGCCAGCTACAACGAGCCCAGCAACAACTGCCAGAGACACGCCATCATCGTGTCCCTCATCAACAGCACCACCTCCATATTTGCCAGCATTGTCACCTTCTCCATCTATGGCTTCAAGGCCACCTTTAACTATGAGAGTTGTATCAACAAGTAAGAGCCCTGTGTTTCACTGGTTTTCCACTGCGAGCTGTTCTGGGGCAGGTAAAGGGGGAGGTAAATAAATAACAGCTCACAGCACTGCCAGCACTGCCCCAAGAGCAGAGCTGATACTGCTCTAATAAAGCTAAAGGGGCTATTCAAAGCGATGAAGCCTGAGATGAAAGGTCAGAGCGCTTTGCCTTTTGACACCTGGGTGCTGCTTCCAGGCACAGGCCTGGTCGAGAGGATGAGTTTGTCTGGACAAGTCACAGAGACACTTCCCCAGTGTTCTTGTCCTGGCCCATGCTCCAGAGAGTGTGGGGGAGCTGATTAATAAATGCAGTGATGCTCAGATCCCCTTTTTTAAGGCTAAGCCCTTAAGTTCCAGGAGCTCAGCCTCCTTGGCTGTGATGCTCTCCAAGTGCCCAGCAGCCTGCAGGATTGTGTCCTGTAACTGCAAGTTTGCGTGCAGTCCCTGGCACAGGGCCCATGGCAGTTACACATTTACTCATATTTTTAGAGCTTTCAATCTATCTGCTGATCAGAGAGGAAACCAAGCTGCTAGTCCTTGCTTGTTGCCAAAAGACTTAAAGTTGGTGGGGTGTGGATGTGAGACCGCAGGGCAAAGGGGAAGAGACAACAGCCAGCACTGGCCAGCACCCAAAATACCTGCCCAAGAGCAACAGTGTGGGTGCAGGAGCTTCTCCCTCCAAGGCACAAAGGAGCACAAGGTTGCCAGTGTCCCAACACTGTGCTGGAAGTGCTGCTCTCACCCAGGGAGACGGAAGCCCCAGGGCCAGCAAAGCATTCCCATGGGGCTGATGGAGAAAAGGGATGAGGTGTCCTGGGCCTGAAAGCCATTAAATTCCTGCAATCCTTCCTAGGGTGATCCTGCTGCTGCTGAATGCTTTTGACCTGGAGGAAGGCTCTTTAACAGCAGACAACCTCAATGAGATGAAGGATTACCTCATGGCCACCTACCCACAGGAATATGCCCAATTAGCCCCACAGATTAAAAACTGCAGCTTGGAAGCTGAGCTAGACACGGTGAGTTGCCACTTTGTGGTGTCTCCTTTGCTCCCACTGAGCCCAGGCACCCCATGTGAGCCCAGGAGCTGCCTGGCCAGGGCTGGGGATCGTTTCTACACCTCAGGATGGGGCAGGGGCTCACTTGGGTCACTGGCATCCAGTGTCCGTGCAGTTGGGATAAACTGGTGAAGACCTCATCTGCCTTTGCTGTGTAAAGCCAAACCTCAGGTGTACTTTGTC
Source organism: Trochalopteron elliotii (assembly GCA_024734555.1). Classification (NCBI taxonomy): domain Eukaryota; kingdom Metazoa; phylum Chordata; class Aves; order Passeriformes; family Leiothrichidae; genus Trochalopteron; species Trochalopteron elliotii. The sequence continues at coordinate 6,027,396 of JANPWX010000135.1, forward strand.
ATGACACAGAGTCACTCTCTTTTGTCTTATGTCCTTTATCAAGCTGAGGAGCTGCCTTGGTAACTCAGTTTTCTCTCCTTGTCTCCATCAGGCTGTCCAGGGGACAGGACTGGCATTTATAGTCTATTCGGAAGCAATCAAAAACATGGAGGTGCCCCAGCTGTACTCTGTGCTCTACTTCTTCATGCTGCTGATGCTGGGCATTGGCAGCATGCTGGGGAACACGGCTGCCATCCTGACACCACTGACCGACAGCAGGGTCATTGCCTCCCGCTTTCCCAAGGAGGTGATCTCAGGTGAACACCTGCCAGGCTGCGGCACGGGCCACACGGCCAGCACCTGTGTCTGTGTGTCTGTGTGTCTGTGTGTGTGTCGCTCTGTGTGTGTGTGTGTCTGTGTGTGTGTCTGTGTGTGTGTGTGTCTGTGTGTGCAGAAGCTGTGGTGTCCCACTGCTGAGTGCCAGTGAGCCACTCCACTCTCTGACCTCGGGTGGAGCAGGGAATAGCAAATGTGCTGCAGGAAGAGTTTGCTTCCCCTTGTGAAATCCTGCCCATCCTGTGCAGCCCTTTCCCTTGGGAGCTCCCAAAGCACCAGGACATCCTGGCTGTGTATTTCCAGGTTTCCTGACACATCCCAACTCCTTTAGACTGGCATCTCCAGACTGGTGAAACTCAAAGGGAGGGTACAAATGGCAATATAGTTGCAGCAAGTAGCTGTATAGTCACATCACTAGTATCCCAACTATGAACCACCTCAGTCACTGGTCAAAACAAATAGGTGCTCCTGTCTGGGCATGGAAATCAGTTGTCCTACATTAAAACCTGTCTCAGCTGGATGCCCAGCAGTCACAGCAGATGCTGCATGCACATGTGACAAGGCTCTAGCTAAGACTTGGTTGTCTTGACCATGTCTGGGGTGACGTGCTGTGACTGTGCAGGTCTAGGGAGCAGCAGTTTAATGACAGTCCCATATGCAAAGGGGCAGGTCTTTTCCACAGTGGAAAAGAAAATCCTTCTCCTCAGAGAAAGCTGCTCAGCAGAAATCCCACCAGCTTTTTAGTCAAAAGAAGTGTGACATTTTCCCTACACAAACTTCCAGATGTAATGGCACAATCCCTGTTTTATCCACACAGGAGTTGTGTGTTTCATTAATTGTGTAATTGGCCTGATCTTCACCCTGGAGGCTGGAAATTACTGGTTTGACATCTTCAATGACTACGCAGCCACCCTCTCACTGCTGCTCATTGTGCTGGTGGAAACCATTGCTGTGTGTTACATCTACGGGATAAGGAGGTAAAAGCTAGAGCCCTGCTTCCTTCCTAGAGGGACAGCTGGGGGAGAGGCCATGGGCCAAGAATAAAAATACTGCCTTGGGATAGAAGTTTCACCTGTGCTATAGGATCAGCAAGGGGATGGGGAGCTGTATGTACAGCTCCTTGCTCTTGTCTTTGGTCTTAGGAGCAACTTCTGCCAAAACTCTGCTCCTCCCAAGACAGGAATTCAGCATGAGCACAAGAGTGCCAGTAAGTCTGGTTTCAAAGGTGGTCACCTCACACATTGTTTGTCTCCCAAGTCAACCCTTGTGGGGGTTTACCAATGGACACTGGACAAAGGAAGCTCTGAAATCAGGAGAAGTTTTGAACAGCGAAAGTGTTTGAAAACAGCAGAAAGGAAAGGCTTCAGCCTTTGCTTGATTAGTCTGCCAGCACAGAGGGTGGCCAGCACACACCTGGGTATTTCCTCCCTGATGAGATCAAAGCCTCTGAGTCAGATCCAGGTCTCCTGTGAGATTTTAGGTGCCATTCCCAGTGTCAGTACTTCCTCAAAGACAGTCAGGTAACAGCACTGAGAACACTCAGCTCCACAAACCCAGCTGTCTTCTCCACAACACTTCAGCATCGTTGCTTCTGTCAGCTGACACCAGTTAACACCAGTCCGAGCTTACACTTCTGGCAGAACTTTCTTGCTCCCCTGTACCTATTTCTAACTACTCTCTGCAACTTGGGATTCTCTTGGAAGCCTCACTGTCTTTTTTGATTTCCCCTCACCGTGATTCTGGTGAACCAGCTTTCCAGACAATAATTCTCTGCTCATTTGTGGTCCCCTTTCTCATCTGACACACTCGATTCTGTAGGTGGTTTTTGAAGTAACTCAGAACAAGGTATTGATTGATCTGTAGCCAGTCTCAAAAATGTGCCTATGGTTTTCTTCACAAAAATGTTTGGTTTTCTTTTGAACAGATTTGAGAAAGATCTTTACACCATGATTGGACACAAGCCAAACTGGTATTGGAAAATTATGTGGGCTTTTGTTAGTCCACTGCTAATTATAAGCCTATTTATTTTTTACCTCACCGACTATATCATGACAGGAACATTGCAATACCAAGCATGGGATGCCACACAGGTAAAACAGTTTCGGGTTTGGGCTTTTTTTCTGTTTTAAACTTTCCTTAGTTCCTGCAAGGATACAAGCTTCCTTCCTAAATACACTGTTCCACAAAATGGCCTTCTCAAAGCAAGTAGCTGGAGTCAGGGACATCCCTTAATTTTGTAGAAAGGAAAAACAGGGAAAACTTGACTTAGTGATGATGCAATGATTCTGTAAAATCAACTAATTTCCCTCTATGATTCTTAATCAACCCTTCATGGAATTAAATGTCATTCATGTTGAAGATAAAATATCTTCTTTATAAATACACTTAACACCGCCCCCCGACCCTCCCCCCACCCCCCCCTCCTATTTTCAAAGTGTATTTACTTTGAACAAAATTAGTGGTATTTTGACAGAACGGAGCTGCTGCAAAAAATTAGTTTTCATCAATTTCCATATCCATTCTTTTTCATGGCCGGAACACTCTCAAGAATACTCTGTGCATTTATCATAGAGCAATTACTACTGGATAAGTAGTTATTGGTTTCATAACCTTTTGTGGAAATGTTTCCATCATGCAGGAACAAAGCACATAATTGTTTTCATGTCATGGCCAATTTGGGACTCATGGTGGGCCTGGCCTGTTGACTGGGTGTCAGCATGAGCCCATAGGCTCCAGGAGAGTAACAGAGACCTGACAGGGGTCAGGGCCCAGCCAACCTCATTAAGAAACACAAATCAAGCCAAAGCCTGCAGAAGTTTCCCCCAGTCCTGTTGTCAGCAGCTCTGTTCTTGTCAGTTTTCAGTGTGTACGCTTGGACAGAGAACACTGAGGGCAGCTGTGGGCTGCCACAGACTGAAAATGCTTCTCTGCTTAGATCAATACACACAGCTTTGCTCCTGGCCCGACTCTGGGACAGATCCCACAGATCCAACAGTGCTTTTCCCTCTTGCAGGGGCAGCTGGTGACCAAGGATTACCCGGGCTATGCCCTGGCAGTGATCGGGCTGCTGGTGGCGGCATCCACCATGTGCATACCCCTGGGAGCACTAGTGACTTTTGTAAGGAAGAGACTGAAGAGGGAACGGGTTTCAACTGTTGCATGAAAGCTGACAGCTGGATTTGGGAAGACCGTCACCAGTGACTGGGCACTTCTGGAAGACAGCAGCAACCATTATTTGTAGCAGCTATTTATAGAGTTGAGAATGGTGGGTGCTATCATGACCAAAAAGTGCTCTCGGGAGGTTCCACAAAGGTTTGGGGAAAAAAGCTCTTCTGTAACAAGATGAAGCTTTAAAGCGGCCTCTGTAAACGAGGCGAGGAGAAGAGCAGCTCACAAAATGCCAGCTAGCACAAATTAACCAGCACATCAGCCCATTACACATTAGGTGATTCTTTTCCACTGATGTAGCACTGCCTGTGTGGAAACGTGAACAACCAAGCATGTTCCTGCACCAACGTACCAGCAAATACCCCCAAACCATTCGAGACACTTAAGTGTACTCATTGTTTGACATGACATCTGTATTTCATCAACAGGTGAAACTGTTGAAGTCTGGCAATGAGAATGTGACAATTGCTTTCCTACATGGGAGTACTCAGCAGGATGGCATTGGGAGATAAATGTGGCCAACACGGCTTCTTTTATACTTGTGTCAAGCAAAACAGTGAATATATATATTTATATATGCATATATATATATATGTACACATATGTGTGAGCTGCACAAGTTCTCCCACCTCCAGAAGTAAGCTTCCAATTCCAGTATGCAACTGTGCACTGTGCTGTACTTTGTATTTTCTAGGGATGTACTTTAAGTACACTAGAAGGTATCTGTGATAAAGCTGCTTTACGAGCCCCACCCAAACAAAAGTATGCCATATAATTAGCTTTGACAAAGTTCATATCCAGGTATTCTTTAATCATCAGATGTAACAATCCAGCAGTTCATGGACCTGGTTAATTTCCCTGTGTAAATGTTTTATAAAGAAAGAAACATGTTTAAATTGCAAGCTTCATGTAATAGAAAACATTAAAATTACATCTATGAACTTTAGAAAAGGCCGCTCTGAAGAACAGTATTAGAGACACACTCATGGGACAGGGGTTCTTAATACAGTGTCTTAACTATGGAACCATTAGAAGATGGCAAGTGCCTTAGAAAAGAGGGGTTAATTTCAAATATTGTTAAAGCACAACACAAGTCTCTCATTCTGAGGCAAAAAGCAAGAGGAGTTGTACAGTCTCCAGGGGTGTGTGACAGTGACAACCAAGATCTGTGTAGTCTGCAACAGCCCTAGAAAAGGACACCTCTGCCTCCCTCCCCAGGCTTTGCTAACAAAGGAAAGACACCTTTTCACATTTCAGTTTATTAGAAATGCATACAACAAACAAGACCTGTACAAAAAATAGCTGAAATTACTCAGAACTTGGTAAGAGTTGCACGATGAGAAGTTATCGTCTTGGGCCTCCTCTTCCTCTCCCACGACCTCGGCCTCTGCCACGGCCTCTTCCACGGCCTCTTCCAGCAACTTGGCAGGTAAAAGAAAAAGGGTAAATCAAGTGAGACCCAGGAATGCTTTCATTTTGATTAAAACATTCTATTGAGCAGAATGACCACACTGCTTCCTTGTGATAAGACATTAAGTTAGGTATTATGTCATTAGGGTTCAGGGAATATTTTCATCTTTTCTGTTAGTTCTTCCAGTATACAACTTCCAAAGACTACTGTCTGTCCTTGGCTTCACTGCAGAAAACAAGGGCATAAAACAGTTGGCTGCTCCCAAATGACTGGGTAATCTGACAGGAAACCAGGATTCCTCTTTTTCTATATATACAGTCTAGGTTTTTAGAGAGAAATGCAAATTTTGACATACTGTGAGATTCCCAAACCCACCCTGTCTCAAGCACTATGTGGAAAGTCAGCATTCTGAAAGGATCCTAGCATCCAACAGCTCCTACTGGTTTCAGTGATGCCTCTGCCAATTGCAGATGTGATTCCAAGGCAAAGGTCTTGACTGTGTGCTCTCAGATCTAATTACTGCGATTTCATTGTAAAGGGAAGACAGAATTGCACAAGCAACTGCTGAATTTGTATGATCCAGAAGGTGATAATGTGCCTTTGCATCTCTCTCCCCCAAAGAAATGTGACCCACCAGGTTGCAAGGACACTCTGCAAACTTTAGATTATTGGTTCACTTCAAACACGGTTGTGAGTGCAGGGCTCCAAAACATACTGAAAATTCTGCAGAAGCTGGTGGCTCTCTTAGGGACAGCCACTGGCACTCACATCCAAGGAGCAGGCTGTGACAAATATTCTGGGGCATAGGTTCGAAACGCAGAAAAGACAGAAGGAACAGAGACACAGGACAAATTTGGCATAAGCAAGGTGTCATATTGCTGGTAATACACTTGACCCTGTAAAATCCATGGAAGCATCAACCCCAGCTGGAGGATGACAGCATCACAGCTGTGCTCACCAAGTGCCAGCACACTTGGATCCAAGGTACAAGTGGGACACACATCCCAGTCAGCATCCTGCCCTGTCCCAACCACTTGCCAAGGACAGACCAAGGGTTTTTCACTTCTGAAGCCCAAGGGCATTTATAGATTCAAGCAAAGCACAGCACAGCTTTGGTCTGAGAGTGCTTCCTCACACTGTGGACGGAGGGAGCATCCAGCGGAGGTAATTGCAGCCGTCACGGCTGCTCTCCCCAAAGCTGACACCAAGTAGGGATGTTCCTGTTCACACCTTATCATGAGGGACAGGAAAAATGCAATCCAACCACACTCATTTCTCTGTGTGGTCAGACTGTTTTTAATGAACTTGAGAGGGACAAAAGCACCTTTGGGAGCTTTATCCTCATTCCCTATCAAGGCAGCAGCTGCAGTGCTCACAGCTGGTGCTGCCCCCCGAGGTTCTTCACCAAGGCAGAACACCCTGCACACCCACATCCTTCAACACTAATTACAGGAAAAACAGTACAACATGATTTTAGAGCACAATTAGCTTTCACTTACAGCTCACTGTTTTAAAAACATACAGATTAACTGGTGGGCAAAATATATAATATTTCCTGGAGTTTACTGGAGAGTCATCTTTAGTAGTGTGCATTAAACTTTAGTTACTGTCTATACTGTTAGGCTTCTAAGGAAAAGGATTTTTATTCAGCAGTACTTTTTAAAAAAGTTCCAGGAAGAGGAGAAGAGCAGAGACTGGAACACTACTGGGAGCCAAAGCTGGATGCACTCACTGGAATACAGCCTCGATTCCCTCAGGTTCTCAAGTCCCTCAAACTGAGAGATACCATTTTTACCCCCCACCAAATTTCAGTGAACCATTCAGCACCATTTCAGACACTGTCCTGTACTTATTATGTGCGTGAAGCTCCCCACACAAACTGGGGAAACACAGACAGCTGGAGAAGAGGAAGTGTAAATCTCTTTGGGTAAGACTGTAAGACTCAGGTTAGGACTTACTCAAGCTGATAAACATTTACATTTTTAAAAAGAGATGCATGAAAAGCCATAACACAGCTTCATATGAACGAAGCTCTGCAGATGCCAAGGTGGGCAAGGCAGACTGAGCCAGTGCCGTGTCAAACCCTCAGCCATGAAGGAATCTGATGCCGAACGCAGATGTTCAGACACTCCAACCAGACATCTTCACACTCACAGTACTAAAATGCACACAAAGGCAGAACAAACACAGACTAGGAAAGCACAAACTCACCTGCTTCTCTTTTCTTGGATTTGACTTTTGGTTCAACATCCACTAGCAAAGTATCCAGCGGCAAACTGTCCGGCAGAATGAAGTAGCGGATGTTGTTCCCTCGAATACTCAGCGTCTCCAGCTGAACGGGCTCCCTGTTCTTCAGGGTCATTTTCACTGCTTTGAGATGCGTGTTCATGCTGACATCCACTCCTGAAACAACACAAGTCTGATCTCAGGGATGAGGTCTCTTGTTACCTGTTTTTAAGTATGCACATGAAATGAGATTCATCCTGTTCATCAACACCTGCTTCTACCCCTCAGGAATTACTTCAGCCTGTCACACAATGAAACTACATCTTTTTTCTCTTGAATTATGCCAGTTACCATGAGGCTCCTCATGGTTAGCGATCTTTATCCAGGTTCTGGCAATAGCTGCTTTGTAAGTGGTTAAAATGACTCCTCAGAACAACAAATAAACCACTGCTTATTACAGAAGGCTAATACTAATCTTTAGTCCTTCAAAAAGAAGTAAAACAAACCTTGGAGAAGGAAAAATAACCTTTTTTCATTTCATTTTCCTGTAAGCTTTAGGAAAATCCAACCACAAAAGCAACATTTAGCTTCTGATAAAACACATTCAACACCAGTGTTGAATTTTCTATGAAAGTACATAAAATACCCCACTGCAAGAAAAAGCCACTGTGGCTACAACCTCTGAGAACAGCCAGTACACAAGAGCTGTATGGAATCAGTACTGTGCACACTGTACTGTGTTATGCATAGACCCAAACTAGAAACAGCAACTCAGTTGGATGCGTGTACTGTGTAGCACCTGTGAGAAGCAATTAAAAAAAACCCGGAAGTTTTTATTTTGCATATCCAGAGCTTCAGGTGGGATTTGATCTCCAGCTATGAAGATGAAAATGACAGTGACTTTATTTTACAGTGCCTGTATTTTTCTGTCCTCGCCCCCTCTAGATTTTACCCATCTCCACCTGACCCAGCCCCTTGGTTGGTGTGAGGGGCATTACACAAAACCTGCCCCTTTATCCCTGCTCCTGCCCTGGCACCAGGAGGAAGAGGAGATTGTGCAACGATTTTACAGATTCTTAGCAGAAAACGAGAGAGGCTTTGCTCAACAATTAAGCCTGAAGGAGCAGGGAGGTCAGGAGCCCAGCAGTGCTTGCTTCCCACCTGGCTGGGCTCAGCAGAGCGTGCTGCAATTGGGCACCGAGGTGGCTCACTCAGCTCTAATCAAAGCTGATGGACTCGACTGCAAAATAATGCCAGTCTTGAACTCTGCCAAATCCCCACAGATTGCTACTGGCCAAAAAAGCACCTCAGCAATCCTCTGGAATAAAATTCAAAATTAATTCAAACTTCTATTTTTTTTTTCCCAAGAGTGCCTGGGTAGAAAAACTTCTGAAAGCTGCCTGGGGCTGAGTTTAGGAAGGGAGATGCAGCAGCTTCCCCCGCTCAGCCGTGAGGGTTTGCCGCATTAAACACAAGGTGCCCCACCTATATTGTATCTGCTGTTTCTAACTGCAGCTCACAGAACGCTCCCAGAGCAACATTCTCCACTGAGGTTATTAAAGAAAACAAAATAGCTTGCAGGTGTTTTAAACCGAGAACCACATAACGAACCTAGAGAATATCCCACAACTTCCAGCTCAGTGCTATAAAGAAGCACCTGGTAATCAGGAACTCCCAGGAACCCACAGGACAGACCTGTGGCAGCAGCAGGGGAGCAGATTCTCTTGGCCAGGATTTCTCTTTGCCCTCTATCCCACACTCAGCTCTGCCTTTTCAAACCCACCTCTCAGGAAATCAAACATATGCAAATATGCACTTACATCCAGATTTGCTTTAGCAAAAAACAAGCTCAACCGAAATAATTATTTTTTAGATTAGAACCACCTACATGCAAAATTTACCCAATTTAAGACCACATTAGCTGGAAGAGGCTGCTCAGAGAAGCTGTGGATGCCCCATCCCTGGCAGTGTTCCAGGTCAGGTTGGATGGGGCTTTGAACAACCTGGTCTAATGGAACTCTGCATGTGGTGGAGGGTTAGAACTGGATGATCTTTAATGTCCCTTCCAACCCAATCCCAACTCTGTGACCGTGCTACTACAATTCTAAGAGACTACCAAGCAAGGTTTGGAAGAGTTTGCTTCCTTCCCCCCACCCCGAGCCTGTCCGCAGGCAAAGCTGCAGTTACGCTCAGAGGCTCCCAGCCCTACAGCAAATTTACAGCTCCCAGCAGAACTTTTAAAACAAAGGAATCTTTGACCAGGGATGGACTCACCCACTACAACACATCAAAGACACTCTGTGATCCACCGAAATTCGTAAGTACTTTTGTGGTTGCCTGTGGAGAGCTGGCAGGTTACAGCTCCCCACTGTTCCCAGCAAACCCCCGACAATATCCAGACACTTTTGCAACACAAACACACGTCGCGCTTGCACACAAAGATACGAATTACAAAGGCCATCTCCTGCATCTTCCTGTGCCTGTCCCCGCAAGAGGGAGCCCAGGACAAAAAACTCATTCAAGCCGCGGCTGCCAATTGTCTGCCGAAAGGCAACGGGGAATATTTTGCTGCATCTTCCCATCCTGCCGTACCTGTGATCGTTCCATGCACCTGGGTCCCATTCTTCAGCTCAATGGTCACAGTCTCATGGCTCAGCTTCATTAGAAACCTGGGAATTAAAAACGCGTTTAAAAAAACCCAAACCCGTTCACTTCCCCATGAAGCCGTACATGTTCCACAGAGAGCACCAAGCAGTTCCGCATCCCGAGCTCCCAAAGACGGCGCTCACGGATTCTGCTGGGAATGGTCAGTGACACCCTCCACGGCCACCGGGAGCTGGGATGCTTGAGCTACACACTACCGGATCCAGCATCTACATCCAGGCGGAACGGCCGTGATTGAACAAAGAAGGAACCATTTTAAAAATCGTTACAATCCCGGGAAGGCAACGCTAACCCAGTCCGGCGGGTTTCCCTCCAAAAATGGGGAGGGGGGCTTTGCCGAGCGACCCGCGCAGGCCCCGGGGCGGGAGCGCGACCCGGCACAGCGGG